>PVKS010011855.1:0-55389 GCA_004027875.1 Aplodontia rufa | reverse complement strand
TTTTTTTTTTCATCTGGCCTTTGTTTCTCTGACACTCAGTTGTGTATGTGATGCTGGGTTTGAACCCAGGTCCTCACTCATGCTAGGCAAGTGTTTCAACCACTGAGCCACTGATCCAGCCCAGGAAAGACATTCTTTTTTTCTTTTATAATGATTTCTTGTTTAAAGAGAAAGAGAGGGAGAGAGAGAGAGAGAGAAAGAAAGAGAGAATTTTATTTAGTTTCTCATGTGGTTTTCATTGCTCTGACACTTAGTTGTGTACATGGTGCTGGGGTTCGAGCCTGCATCCTTGCTCATGCCAGGCAAGCACTGCAACTGCTGTCCCACCTCTCCAGCCCAAGAAAGCCTTCTTTTTATTTTTTATATAGTGATTTTTTTTTAAAGAGAGAGGGACTGTGAGAGAGAGAGAGAGAGGAAAAAAGAGAGAGAATTTTATTTAGCTTTTCATTGCTCTGATACTCAGTTGTATATGTGTTGCTGGAGCTTAAATCCAGGTCCTCATGCATGCCAGGAAAGTGTTTCAACCACTGAGTCACTGCTCCAGCCTGGGAAAGTCATTCTTTTTTGTTTATTTAAAGAGAGAGAGGGAACAGGACAGAAAGAGAGAGAGAGAGAGGGAGAGAGAAAGAATTTTATGAAGTTTTTCATGTGACTTTCCTTGCTCTGACATAGTTGTGTACGTAGTGCTGGAGTTTGAACTTGCGTCCTTGTGCATTCCAGGCAAGCACCTCAACTGTTAAGCTACCACTGCAGCCTGGGAAAGCCATTCTTGAAAGTGAATATGAACTTTCTAGAATGAAACTAGAAAAAGGCTCATTCTATTAAGAATCTGTTATGAGAGCTATTTGAATTAGTTTAAATAAGTGCTATATAACTGAAATGTTCTTAAACTCTACTTTTTACAAAGCTGCAGTCATAATAATATGACTTCCAAATACTGTTATAGGTAGGGTGGTACTGAATCACTGCCCAGAATTTTGAAAAACAAGCCAAAAAAAAAAAGGAAGGAAAAAAATACTTTCAATAAGAGACTTTAAAGACAGCAACGTGGTTGGAAGGGGGTTTTAGAAACTTGGTTGTTTGGGCTGGTTTTGGGGATGTTGGTAAAGATTAAAAGCTACCACTTATGCCGTAACTGTTACTGCTTCATACTCTAGCACCTTAAGGTGAAATAACTCGCAGGGCAGCATTCATACATTCCTATAACAGAGGTGGCAGCGGCCAAGTTGCTAATGGACTCCCTGCAACAATCAGTTATGTCCATGATGAGTAAGCCTCCCTGGGTGATGGATGTCACGAATGGTCCCTCCATCCTGAGGGGATAGTTTGGGTATTTGCTCCTCAGAAAGCAGCTGTGAGCCTCTTGTCTGCTGCTAGTGAGTCACCAGTGTCAGCTTTGTGTACAAAGGCTGAGTTTGCCTTTCCTGTGACCATGTCCCAAAGTGACTGAGAGCATTGTTTACTTGAAAATCTGCATGAAGACAAAGGCAAAACTACTTTAACCTTGAGGAGAATAACCAGAATTCTTAAAAAAAAAAAAATTGAACAACATAACAAGAAAGAAAAAAAAAGTGAACCCTGTATACAAAATCACCAGTGTCCTATCATTTCATGGATGGGTTGCACTGGTTTTCTTTTGTTTGTTTATATTTTTTAAAATGTGAAGTTAGGAAAAGTTCAACAGCAGCGGGGGCGGGGGAGGAACATGCTTTTTGGGCTTTGGTACATATTTTTAGATTTCTAAAAGATTAAAGAGAATATATTTTAAGTACTTGCTAAAGCCAACGACCCTCTGATTTTTCTTCCCACAGCTATAAACTTTTATATGATTCCTTATTTTGAAGGCTTGCAAAGTAAGAATATTTGTCTTAACAAGATGATTGACTTTTTAGTGCTCCCCTGCAGAACAAGAACTTGTGAGGAGCACTGACCTATGCACCTCAGACTCAATCCCCTGGTTTCCCGCAGTGCTGCAGGTTGGTCAAGCTTGTCAGTGAGTCCTTCCACATTGTCTCTTCTCCTGCCCTCATTCTCTTTCACCCCTTTTCCCTTGCTCTTGGTGAGGTCTCCAACCCTCTGCTCTTTCAGGAGTGATAATATTGATAGCTGGAATAGATGTCTCCAGCTTGTGCCTATCTCCTATCTCTTCTCCCTGCACTGTTAGCAGTACCTGTCTTTTTTATTTAGTAATCCTTTGATGAGTCTTAGGTAAGGAGGTTGTCAAGTGGAGATGGACATGGTACCCTAGCAAACCAGTAAAGATACCAGTGCTCAGGACCCAAGGACAGGTCAGGAGTGAAGGATGCAGGGCCAACAGGGCCTTTCTGTGAACAAATAAGGGTTCTGGGTTGAGAGTTTCACTCTCCATTCCACTAGTTATGAAGACGTGTGGTTTCTGGGGAGTGTTAGATGACTGTCAAGATTGATGGCCATATTTAGATGTAAATGCAAATTCCTCCTTCACAAAGCACGATCTCTAAAGGCACTCCCACCTCCCCACAGGATTGCTAAAATTCCTTCCCATTGTAAGCTGACTACCTCACCACACCTGACTTTTGGCATGTAGCCAATGTTTCCTGGCGCAACCAAAGTAACCACTCCTTTGTCCCAATTTCAAATCCCCTGCCCAAGCCCTTTTCCCTCGAGAGAGCCAATAAAGTCACTGACTCCCGACCATGCGGTGTTCTCTCCAGTCCCCGGAGCAGCCATCTTGCTGCCTTTCCTGATAAAATCTCTTATCTCAGCTACCAGGGGTCTCTTTGCTATGTTAGCGTGTCCAACGACGGTGCCGTGACTCAGATACGTGGCTCTGGTGTGCCTGCTTCCCTTGTCGGGCTGAGCTGTCCTGGACCATGATTCCCTACCTCTCCACTGGTGACTCCCTGGAGCTGAGTTTTCATTCACCCGATTGTCCCTCTTTCCATTCAAACAGCAGCTCAATTTTCAGGTAAGTCTACTCGGAGTTGGGTCCTCCCCATGTGGTGATATCTCATCATATCTCATTGGGTCTGAGGTTACTCTGAGGTCTGGAACCTCATCTCTCATTGTCTGTTTAAAATTCCTAGCACTAAGGTCCTCAGGGACCCCATGCAGATGCCAGTAGCAAATGACGATTTCTTCGGGTGCTCTTACAGTCACTTTGTGGAAGCTGGTCACTTGGGGATGCCCTAGTTTGCACCTAGCCACAGGCACTTGGAGTGGATATATCACCATGGGGTCTGGCCCTTCCATTTCAGCAGACTCCCCCCTTCGTTGTCTCTTAGACAACTTTAAACCTCTAAACTCATTTGTTTTTATAATCAGGACTGGCCCCAGCACCCTTTAGGTAACTTCTACAAATGGCCACTTAACGGCATCCTTGATCCCAACATTTTATGGGATGTTTTCAATTATGCTAAATGAACAGGCAACTGGAAAGAGATTCCCTACATTCATGCCTTTTCCTTTCTCTGCTCTAAACCTGATCTCTGTTCATCTTGTAACCCTCCTCAGCTCTTATTCCGCTGACCCTCAGTTTGTCAGACTAGGAAAAATATTCTTATCCTCCTAGGAAGAATAATGGGTCTTTAGATGTCTAACTCTGCCAGTTTCCCTGGGGAAAAACCCATGGCTCTCATTTTAATTGCTGTGAGACATTTTTTTTCTCCCTCCCCACCTACTAGGTTAATGGTTTCAAGACTTTAGGTCTATTGCAGTGGGGACATCACTCCTGGCTCTATAAATTTGATTCCTTTATGCCAGGAGGACAGCTAGACTTGCATGAGGGACTGCCCAAACTAGTTCCAGGCCAGAGGGATTTTAAAGTGCCACTTTAAAATCCAAACCTCTGGGGCCATTCTCTAAGGTTCAGAAAGGGGAAAGGAAATAAAAGGTGTCTGGAAAGTGTAAGCTGCTCCAGTTATGAGCCTTTGGAGATGCTGAAGAGGGCTACATTATTATACTTTTGCAGCAGGGGCTCAGCTTTAGGAAGCTGACTTGGAAGGACCAGGAATTTCACTTAATCCTTGCAGAGTTTTCTCTTCAAATGGACACAAGGAAGCAAATGGAAAATTCAAATATCCAAGTTTTGTATAAAAGCTTTCCCAAGGTTTTCACAGGCTCAGGCTCCCACATTCTTTCAGTGTTTGAGAAAACTAATCTGATTTAAAAGTGCACTCTGGTCTGCTAAAGATGTTTACATGCTCCTTTACTAGGATAAATGCAGCTGTTTCTTCTTTTTCGGATTTTGAGCTCAATTTCACTGGTGAATTCACCTATCATTTTCTGCACCTAAATCTATTTCTCAGTCTTATTTTATCTAACTAGACTTTTTAATTGTGGTTTTTGCTGCTGTCTTTATTCAAAAGGTATTCAAAGAAAGGCTCTAAAATCTGTGTTTACTGTGAGTTTTTTGTGTGCACGCCTGTCCTGTGTTTGTGTACATGTGTGTTATACGTTGTGTTCAACATCGTACCAATTGACTTATAGATGAGCTCATAAGTTTTCTCCGAAGCCGCTGCCTGGGGCGTGGCTTCAGCTAGCCCACACAGGCTTGGTGGCTGGCTAACGGGCAGGACACAGGGCTGTTAGCCTGGAAAAAGAACAGCCAATCAAGACGCTGGCAGACAAGCTCCAATGGATTGATGGATCCACCAGCCAATCTCCGAAAGGCCATCCCCATTGACTTCTCTCATTTCCCTAAAACTATAAATACAGCTGCCCAGCCAAGGTCCAGCAATTTTCCCTGCGAGCCATTTCCCTGCCCACTGTTGCTTCCCATGCACACCCTCATTATGGTGGCGCAGGTGAATTTGGCCTGGGAGCAGCAAATCCCAATAAACATCTGCGCCTGAATTTACACCCATGGCATTCTGATGTTTTTCTTATCTTTTACAGAGCTCTCATAAAATAAAATTTTTAAAAAAGGAAAATGGATCCAAATGACTTTAGTTCACGTGACTTAAACATTTAAAAAGAGGATCAATCTAAATCATTTAAACATAAGAGTAAAGATGTATTTATGATTACTAGCTCACATGTTTTTCTATGTGGTCAATCAATAGCATGTTGGTTTCTATAAAAGTTTAGAGTGTAACATTCATTGCTTCTAGGATTTTTCCTCAGCAGAAAAGATGGTTTATATTTGCATGGTATCCTGGTTTCATGAGTAACCTAAAGTTAACAATTAAAAAATGAATAAATTAGATTTAATATAAATGGAATTAAACTCCATAAAAGTGTTTGTTAGAGGAGACATCTAATAAATTTGCAAGGTCAAAATGTTAAAACATCAATTCTTAAGTAAATTCGAGTAATCTTGACTTCTTAGTTTCTGTAAGGTAACGTACATTTGGGTTTATTAAATGTGCTTTTATAGATTAGTAACTAAAAAATATAATTTAAGATTGCTTTTCTCTGGGTCTTCACCAAAAGCAAGGTTATTAAGAGTTAAAATTCTAACACAAGTAATTCTATATGCAAAGAGTACAAAGGTTTCAACTGTGTATCAATTAAAGTATTATAAATAGCATAAAATATTTGATCTTATAGATAAATAATTAGAAAGATTCAAAAATTTTATAAGGATTGTTTCAAAATGTAAGTGTATGAAAGTGTCAACAAATAGGAAATAGATGTAAAAAGTTATAAGTATGGAAATATACTTTAATATGGAAATTACAAGGAAAGAAATATTGGATGAAGAAATACAGAGTGTCTAAGTAAGTTGCAAAGGGTTTATGGAGGGTAAATCTCAAAAGTCTATATGGGATTAAATTAAATATAATTGGCACAATTTAAAGTTATTTAAGGTTTCACTGAAGTTTAAACATTAATGTACTGTTATGAACCAGAATCTGATTCTATATGTTGCAGTAACAAGGGTTTCTTAAAACATTGATCTGCTCTTATCAAGATAATTCCTGGTGTTAAGCTTAATTACTTAGGAAAACTAAATCTTAAAGGAATTGTAGTTTATACCTGTTTTTAAACCTTTTAAATGATTACTTCATTAAATGAGCAACTGTTTTTAGGTTATTGCAGTATAGCTGCCACTTTAATATATGTAAATAGAACTATATTTAAGAACTAGATGTTTATCTAAGCCTTGTTTAAATGTTATGTAAGTTTATAAAATAAAAGCTTATGTAGGGTTACAGACAAAGTAATTAGCATGCTCTCTTTTACACATTGTATTTCAAAACCTAGGTTATATCTGTTTACTTTAACTACATAAATGTTTCATTGTTATACATCAGATAAGTCTATCTCTGATCAACACTTTCCTAAATTTAGAAAATTTACAATATACTATGCATTCTGAGTTTTTCTTCAGTTTAAATTTAGTTAATATAAGGACATCTGTGTAATAATACTGGCTTTTATTGTGTATTAGATTATTCATGTCCTCCAAGTGTATAAAACTTTTAAGGTGTAAAACATTAAGGTGTAAAGCATTTTACCAAGCTGATGTTTCCAAACTAAAGTTGTTTGTAACAATGATCTCCTTCAGGTTTATATGGAAACAAAAAATTTAATTGGGGATTTGTTTACATCATTTAATATTTTATAGTTGGATAAGTATAACCTGACTTGGGCTGGAGCGGTGGCTCAGCAGTTACAGCGCTTGCCTGGCAGTTGTGAGTACGCAAGTTCAAACCCCAGCACCACGTACACAACACAAAGTCTCAGAGCAACCAAGGCCACATGAAAAAAACTAAATAAAAATTGTTTCTCTCCCTCTCTCTCTCTCACTGTCCCTCTCTCTTAAAAAAAAAAAAAAAAGAATAATCTGACTCTACACTGGGATAAAATGTAACTATTTTTGGAAAGTAATAAAGAGAGCCTAATTTATTTAAAGATTAGCAATGTAAAATATAAGAACATTTTGCTATCCTTTCCACAGAAAGGAGCTCTCTTAGCTTTTGTTTGATTTATATTTAAGATATAAGGTTGTACGTTAACTAATATTTAGACTCAGGAAAACCCTACTGTCTTTATGGAGAAACTCAGGGAGGTGTTGAGAAAAGACATCATAGACCTTGAGTCCATAGAGGGCCACAAAATTTCAAAGGGCAAATTTATCACTCAGCTGGGCTCAGACATTTGGAGGAAGTTACAAAATTGGCACATGGCCCTGATCGGTCTTTAGATAACATCCCCAGCTTGCAACCTCCGTCTTTTATAACAGTGATCAGGAGGAAAGGAAAGAAAAGGAACACGGAGACTGGAAAAAGCTGAGGCACTGGCTATGGCCCTGAAAGGAGTAAGCTTCTGGGATAATAAAGGAGAGAAATGGAATGGACCCCAAGCCACAAAAAGGACTTATATCCATTGTGAAAAAGGTGGACATTACTTGTGGTAATGCCCACAGGCCAAGTGACCACCACCAAGGCCCTATCCTATCTGTCAAGGGGATCACTGGAGGAATAAGTGTCCCCAGGGGTGCAGGCTCTGGGGTCCAACATTCCCCACACAGGCCTGACAGGGCCAAGGTCGGCTTTAATGGCTCTGCGACTGCTATCATCATGCATGGGCCCAGGTATGCTTCTCCAAAGGGGGCTAAGAAGTCAGTTTCCACTTGGACACTGGTGCTAGCCTTTCCGTACTTGCCTCTTACCCTTGATCCCCCTTCTCTAATACCGTAATGGTGCAAGGAATGTCTAGAGGGCCTATAACTAGAACACTAAGCTGTAAATGGGACAGAATGATGTTTTCTCATGCATTCCTGATAGTCCAAAGTGTGT
This sequence comes from Aplodontia rufa, assembly GCA_004027875.1. Classification (NCBI taxonomy): domain Eukaryota; kingdom Metazoa; phylum Chordata; class Mammalia; order Rodentia; family Aplodontiidae; genus Aplodontia; species Aplodontia rufa. The sequence goes on along the minus strand of PVKS010011855.1, from coordinate 47,665 downwards.
CTTACTCCTTATTAGGGAGAGATTTACTTTCAAAGATTCAGGATTCCATCATGATAAATCTAAGGCCCTTGAGATCACTATGCTCACAACTATTAACAAGTGATATAAACCCCAAAACATGGCCACTAAGGCAGAATTGTGCAAGCAAAAAGTGCAATTCAATTAAAATAGCCCTAAAGGATCCCCCTGTCCTTCCACGCCAGAAGCAGAAAATATGGCACCTACTCCAAGGCCTTAAGGTAATTAAAAAAGCAGACATTCTCCTCCACTCTGATGCCTGATCCTTGTACTCTCTCATTTGAGATCCTAGCTACTGCTACTTAGTTTATTGTATTAGATGCCTTTTTCTATAGACTATCAGTTACAATATGTGCTTGTTTTTGAGGAGCCAAATAACAGCTCTGTTTCTCTCTCTCTTAGAGTAATGCTAATTTTCATTCTGACATTAATTTTTTGATATCTTGGTTCAGCTGATTTATTCCAAGTTAAAATCTGTTAAACTCCTGATGGTGATGAAGATGGAGCCACCCATGAGCACTCCAGATGTCCTTGAGCACTTCTGATATCTTTATCATGGATCCCTTAATCGACCATTCTTAGAAGAAAACCCAAACAGCTTGCAGGTTTGAGGGAAGAAAGGGAACAACCAACTGAAGGGAAGCTCTCCAAAATAGACAGGTTTTGGATTTGCTTACTGCTGAAAAGGGCAGAGTCTGTCTCTTTCTAAGGGAAGAATGCTGCTATTATATTAATGAATCTGGTCTAGTAGAGGAAAATGTTCAACCCTTAATAAATTAAGTGAAGACCTAAAAAGCAGATATTGACAGCCTACGCCCTCAAAATGTCTCCAGGGACCAATAGCCACTTGGCTCCTTTCCCCCCTGGGACCCCTGGCTGCTCTTTGATTTGATTCCTTGCTTTAACCTTGCCTTGTATTTTTAAGCTTCTCCAAAAATTTTTGAGCAGACAATCAAAAGATTAATCAGGGGCTGGAGCGAGCTCAGCAGTTATGGCACTTGCCTGTCATGCGCAAGTACACGGGTTCAAACCCCAGGACCCACATACATAACTAAGAAGTCGGAGCAACTAAAGCCATGTGAAAAACTCAATGAAAATTGATTCTCTCTGTCTTTCTCTCTCACTGTCCTTCTCTCTTAAAAAAAAAAAAAGTTAATCAGATATACCTGTCTGGCTATCAGTGTTGGTGCTTAACAACCCACCCTAAAGACCTATATTTGGAGACAATTACTTAGTTCCCTCTCTTCCAGATCACCACCCCTAACCAGCAGGAAGTAGTTTCAGAGACAGACCTTCTTCCCTGCTCCCTTTTAAAATAGAAAAGGGTGGAATGTTAGCTGAATGTCAATAATGATGGCCATGTTTAGATGTAAATACAAATTCCTCCTTCACAAAGCACAATCTTTAGAGGCACTCCCACCTCTCCAGGATTGCTAAAATTCCTTCCCATTGTAGGCTGACTACCTCACCACACCTGACATAGCCATAGCCAATGGTTCCTGGCACAGCCACAGTAACAACTTTGTCTCAATTTCAAATCTGCTCAAGCCCTGTTCCAGCGACCATGCGGTGTTCTCTCCAGTCCCGGGAGCAGCCCTCTTGCTGCCTTTCCTAATAAAATCTCTTATCTCAGCTACCAGGGGTCTCTGCTGTGCGAGCAAGTCCAACAGGGAGTAGGCCTGCCTCTTTCATTAGAAACTTAACATGTGAGAACGATAAACCCAAAGCTGCTGTGGCCATATTTACTGGCATGTGGAGAGAGCCAAAACACAGAGGAATCCTGACAGCATTTGAATTCTTGAGTTCAGCCATGTCTGAAACCAACCTCTCATCTTAGACCTTCCTGTTCCTGGAAAGAGTAAATATATATTTTTAGCTCATGCTAGTCTGAGTTGAATTTCTGTTATTTGCAAACAAAAGAGTTATCCTTCTTTTACTGATTACAAGAATATATCATCTAGTGAGAAAATGCATAACTGTAAAAGGCAGACAGTGATACGTGCATAAGAGGTCTTTGAAGAAATCATACAGGGAGCATCAAAGAGGATTATGAATTCCAATTGAGTATAGCCAGGAAAGCTGCCATGGGGGAATAGGTGGCACTGGAGTGTAGGTAGACTGTTCAGTGGCAGACAGGAGGTATTGAGAGGGTCTCATACTCAGAAAGGACATGTGAGGAATGCCATGACATATTCAAAGACTGCTGAGTAGTCCTGCTGTGGCAGGACTTCAACTATGTGGCTGGGTGCCCAGGTCAGGTTGGCACTGGGCTAGAGTCAGATTTTGGAGAACTTTGGAAACCCTTTTAAGAAGCAAACATGTTGGGCTGGAGTGGTGGCTCAGCAATTATGGCACTTGCCTGGCATGTGCAAGTACACAAGTCCAAACCCCAGCACCACGTACACATCACAGTCTTGGAGCAACGAAAGCCACATGAAAACTAAATAAAGCTGATTTTCTCTCTCTCTCTCTCTCTCTCTCTCTCTCACTGTTCCTTTCTCTTTAAAGAAAAAAAATAGAAGTAAAGTTGCTATTCTACAAGTAGTGAGGAGGGTTGATGTTTTTCCCAACAGAAGTAATAGGATTAGATCTCTATTTTAGGATGAAAATGCTGGCTCCCTCCGTGTGCATGGTCATTGTTGCCTGGAGGATAGCTTTCCTGGTATCCCGATGAAGTCCATGGGCTCTGGTATCTGCTCCTGGCATTTCATTCCATTCAAACAGGTGGTAGAAAGCCTTAGCAATGAGTTTCTCAAACAATTCTGAGATTCAGTAGGGATAAGTTTAGCAAAAGCCACATACCTTGGCCATGGAGCCCAAGGGCATTGGCACTAGGTATGTGACTTTAGGCTCAATAGGATGGGAATCCCTGTTGATGCTTCTCCTGGATCCTTTATACCAGGCAGATGCACCCCAGCTGGTGTTGATGATGATGATGAAGCTGCTAACAGCTTATGGTTGCCCCATATCCAGAGAACTGCTCAAATTACAAACCCTGTGTTCAGCCAATGACTGACTGACATGGGGTGTAAATGCTGAGCCCCAGGCCTCAATTGGCTCAATCTGTCATGTCAGTCATGATCCAGATTTTTTACAGGATCCCTTGCATCTCCCACTTCCTCAATAAATCAATAAACCTTTGCAGAAGAAATCCCATCTGAGGCTGCTTGCAATGAACTAGACCTAGGACACTTAATCTGTAAAATGCGGTTGCTATAAGGGTTAAACATAAAATAATAAGTAAAATTAAGTTATTAGGATTAAATAAGCAAATTTAGTAAGCATTAATAAAATACTTAAACAGTGCCTGGCACAAAGTGCTGAATATATATGTTTTTATTAATGTTCTGGTGTGATTTTTTTCACATAACATGAATCCTTGCTATCCTATGGCCCTTGCTCTAGGTTTGACTTTCCTTGTTCATCATTTAGATGATAATATTGATCTCCTAACTGGATCTCCGCTCCCTCCCACTTTTTTTTCATTTCTGCAAGTATTTGAGTGTTTATTGTGCAACAGGCACTGTTCTCTTTGTGAATCAGAGTGAGCTACATAACTGAGCCTCAGTTTTCTCATTGGTAACACAGGGCTTTTGCAAATCTACCTTGTGGGGTAGTGATGGGATTACCTGGAAAATGTATATAAAGCACTTGTGCCAAGTAAGGACCCTGTAACCTTTCCATTTCTTTTTTCTTTTCTTTTTTGTTTTTTTCTCTTTTCTGGTTGTCATCCGGGCCTGAAATACCAGAGTTACCCAAAGGGCTCTTGTTAATTGGTGGTACTTTCCATATGATAGACATACATTATTTCTCTGTTGGTGGTTTCCCTACCAATGACAACCCTGTTTTCCCAGTAAAAGCACTGTGTCCCTGCATATGTTAATGAAATGTTAATGCTTCAAAAGGAATCTTGCTAAGCCAGAAATTAATATAAAGGGGTAAGCCAGGAATTAACAGCACAGAGTGAGCAAGCTGGTGGTCTCCTTTGCGTCAAAAATCTCCATACCCTCCACCCCATGTGTGACCTCTTCCATGTATGAGAATGTGGCCTGTGAGGAGAGCCCATGTGCAGAATGCCAACCCAGGTGGTAGGATGAACTTGAGAACAATGCAGATTTAAACCAAGTTATGTAAAAGGTTCTTTCAGTTTCCTTGAACTTCGTAGGGAAAAAAGTTGTTTTCATCCTGCCTCTTTCAAGTTCAGGCATTTCAGAGTTTCTTGGGCTCCTTTTGAGGTCTGCCATAATTTAAATGAATAAAACAGAAAAGTTGGATCTAGGATTTCTGCTGGATTCCAACAAAAAGTAGGCTGACTGCTTGGTGAATTTACTGTGTGTGGGTTGGGATCAGATCTCACCCACAACGCTGGGATACTGGAGAGTCGTGTGTGCGTATGCATGTGCGAGTGCATATATGGGTGCATGTTAACACATGATTATTTCATACTTTAATTTTACTTTTGGATTTTTTTTTCTCACACATTCAGTTTGCCTTTCATTCTTCACTTTGGAAATTGTACAAGAGTTTTGCTGAGTCGAGAAGTAAATTTTTTTCCCATCAAATACAAGATGGTAAGTGAAGCTTGAAATGCAGTATCTATTGTTTTTAGACATGACTTCATAATGATTTGCCAAGACTGCATGTATTTCTTTTGATTTATACAACCCTATTTAAATGCTGTCTATCATCACAGTTATTATGGGTGTTTAAACAGGCAGGAGTCACTGTGTTTTAACCTGAATTGCTTTCTTAGTGTGTGAGGTTCTGCTGCTTTTGATTCTTTCATGTAATTAGTTGACTTAGCTGAAAAAGATGTGCCTCTGACTGAATTAAAAAATAAACATTAATATAAGATGAAATGGTTTTAAATGAAGTTGCCTTGAAATAAAAATGAAATTTATATTTAACAAGTTGTTTAAATAAATAAGAATCTACATTCAAGGAGATTTGAAGGAAAGCCACCACATTTGTATTTGTAACTTTATAAATTTTCCATTTCTTCCCAAGCCCTTAAAAGTGGGTCAGAAATATTGTAGCTGAATCAATGGAAGGAAGGGAGTGGGTCTTTTGAATGCCCAACTTGAAAGGGAAATTAACAGGGTTAATAATGGGGAAACCAGAGCATGAATAGTTCAGGGCTAAGAGGTGAATTGTTTTTATATCCTTACAGGGGAACAGAAGAAACAACCGTCTGTATTTTGTCATTTATCTATCAAGCATTTTTATGTACCTAGTGTTTTCATCAGTTTTTTCACTGCTGTGACTCAAGTATCTAAAAAGAACAATTTTAGGAGGAAAAGATTATTTGAGGGCTCATGGTTTTAGAAGTCTCAATCCAAAGGTGGCCGGCTCCAGGTGAGGGTGAACATCAGGATGGAAGAGTGTGATGGATGGAAACGGCTCAACACTAGGCTGCAGGAGGCAGAGAGAGACTCCAGGCCATGCACAACATATATATATATATATATATATATATATATATATATATACCCCAAAGGCATGCCCTCAGGGATACACCTGTTCCAGTCACACCCTACTTGCCTTCAGTTGCCAGTTAATATCAATGAGGATTAACGCACTGTTTGAGTTAAGGCTCTTATGACCCGATCATTTCATCGCAGCCTTACTGCATTGTTACATGTGAAATTTGGTGGGGGGCACCTCACATTCAGACCTTAACACACACTAGGTGCAGAGCTGACACAGGAGGAAACAATGAATCTTGCAAGATCTTACCTGGTCTCAGGGGAGCTAAGGATCTCCTGGTGAGGTAGAAGGATGCTTAAACACATGACACCATAATGGAGCAGCCTGGGCAGGATTTGTGAGAAAAACCCTGAGGATAGTCTAAATACCAAATTACCCAGGTCCCATTCTGCAGGTGCTAACACTGGATCGAGATGCAGGGGTCTCTTTTCAACCTTCCCCAGGAATGAGGGCCCAACCTACTGAGTCTTAGATAGCACCAGCCAGATGGAGGCTCCCCTTGGTGTACACTGCTCATCCTCTCAACCCTCCATGAATTCCTTTGTCTACTCAGTACGTCCTTGGTGATCATGGAGGGAAGTCGTGCCAGTACAGAACCAAAAAGCAGCTGTTTATTCTTTCTCCACCCCCCAGCTTTATTGAGGTATAATTGACAAAATTGTGTATATTGAAGGTGTACAACATGTTTTGTTCTTTTAATTTAAAAAATTATAATAAAATTTACAATAATTGTACATGTTTGTGGGATATAATGTGACATTTTAATATATGTATAAACTGTGTAATGACTAAATTAGGGTAATTGGCATATCTATCACTCCAAATATTTATCATTTTTTGAGCTGGGAATGTTCAAAATCCTCTGTAATACCTATTTTGAAACACACAATTAATTGTTGTCAACCATAATTTTCCTACTGTGCTATTGAACATCAGATACTTGAGAACAGAGAGGTGAAGAAACCATCGTGGTGCTTACATTCTGGTGGGGGAAACAGACAGTTAGCAATTATCAACCCAGCTCATTAATTGCAATTGGGATAAGGGTTTCAACAATAAGATAAATAAGAATACAATTGGGAAAGGGCTTCAACATAAGAAGAATCATGGTGTGCTAAATGTGAACCCAATCTGGTGTGAGGGAAACAGTAAAGCCTTTTTAAATTTTTTTAATTTAAGGAGTTGAGTTATTATACAATCAAATGAATATAAAGTAACAATATGATATGCATTTGTTAATAAACCAGAATTACCCCACATCGCCTACACCCCAGTGTCTTGATTCTTCTATATTTCACTTCTACAAGTAATATAAATGTTTAGACTGTGAATTTTCCAGGATCAAATGATTACATAAGTATTATTTTGATTCTCAGGACTGTAAAGAGTTTGATACATTGTTGGTTGTCTTCCTACATCCCTCCTTATCCTTCCTCCCTCTCCCATCCTCCCCATATTGCCCCACTTATCTATGGTTCCCCTAGATTATGTGTTGCTATGCCTTTGCTGGGACTAATACATGAGTTTGACTACCTTTTCACCCAAGCCTGGGTTTGGCTCTAGTCTATACAAATGAAGGAAAATATTCAACTCTTGAGTCTCTGAGTTTGGTTAACTTTGCTCAGCATGATTTCTTCATTGCCATCCTTCAAAGGCCACAATATCATTGTTCCTATTTGTTGAGTAGAATTCCATTGTATTCCATTCCATTGTATATATATTCCATTGTGTGTGTGTGTGTGTGTGTGTGTGTGTGTATATATATATATATATATATATATATATATATATATGTACCATTCATTCTATAAGGGGTGTCTAGGTTGATTCCATAGTTTAGCTATTGTAAACTGAGCTGCTATGAACATAGATTTTGCTGTGTCCCTGTTATGTGCTGATTCTAACTCCTCTGGGTAATTGCCCAGAAGAGGGATAGCTGGATTCTGTGGTGGATCCATCAGTAGGATGGAGGTAAAAATCGCTACACTGAGGCCCATGGGAGTTGGCTGGGTGAGGGAAAGGAAAACATTCTGGGAAGAATGAGTGGGCTGTGAATGTTCTTTGAGGACCAAGACAACGGGGTGAGCTCCTGTGCCTTACAGTGAGATGGCGCTGAGGCTCTGGAGGTCTGCTTGCTTCCAAGGGTGGAAGATAACTTCGGGGATTTTGACCTGACGCTGAAAGGCAGAGGAGGCTCCCCAGGGGTTGAAAGTATTTACATTTTAATGCCCTCTAAGGCTACAATGCAGGGAACAGATTGCAGACACCAGAGTTGTCTGGGAGTTGGTGATGACAATGGAGAGAAGAAGTTTCTAAAGTGGAGTTGCAGGGAGGAAGTGGCACAGTGGCAGAGTGCTTGCCTAGCATTCTCAAGGCCCAGGTTTGGATGCCCTGCAAAAGCAAAATTAATCAACAAAGTAAAATACAGTCTGGGGTTTCCACCAGCACTGTCACTCTGCCTCGTCCCCATGTGTAGGATAGAGTTCCTGCACTGCCTTCAGGAGCCCCGAGCCCTAGGGAGGGAGACAGGGAGACCACACTCGTGCTTTCATCCTCTCAGAAAGAAGGATCTGAACTCCCTGGGTCAATTCTGCACAGGCAGAGGTTGGTGTTATCCTTGACCACATCCCCATGTACAGTGACCCCTGTCATTATACGGACTCCCTCACAGATCCCTCCAGGAGAGAGCTGGGAATAAATTCATGCATTGCAAAGTGTAATTACAGACCATGATGTACTTAGGCATGGATGCATTTTGGTGATTTGATATATTATGCAGAATTTGAAATCTTCCACAGAAGTTAAAAGTAAAACCAACATGTTTTAATCTGTCAAAAGGATAAGCAGAAGAGTTTCTACTTCAGGTATTAGATGACAAAGCAAAACAAAACAAAATATCAGTGGCCTTTTTCAGTCCAAATGACCAGAGGACGGTGGAGACCAAGTTTTCGTACTGTTCAGTTGAGTTTCGAATTTTCTTAATAGAGAGAGATTGAGGGAGGGAGAGGGAGGGAGAGTCTATTTTTTTTTTTCACCTAGTTTTTGCTTTTCCTTTATTTAGTTGTGTATGCAGCGCTGGGGATCGAATCCAGGACCTTGCACGTGCCTGGCAAGGGTTCTACCACTGAGTCACCTCTCCAGCCCTCTAATTTGATTTTGAAATGAACTTATCATTAAGATTAATAAATTCATCAATTTTGGTGACTATTTTGGTGCTATTTTGATAGAAATACTCTCACACTCTCAATGGCACATGGGTTTTTCTTTGTTTATACTATCAAAGACATTATTTAATGTGGATAGGGTAGAAGAAAAAGACTCAGGTAAATGATTAAATGACTGGCTTGTGACATGGGCATGTGCCTTTACATCATGGAACTGCATCCCATATTATGTAATGAAAGAGATTTTGAACGATTTGGGTTACATGACCTGATAATAAAAACAATAGCTATACTCAATGCACTCATTAAATATAGACACTTTGCTATGCACTTTATAAGAACCATTGTGTATAATCTTTATATAAGCTGTGTAATGTAAATTATTTTATTAGTCTAATTTTTCAAAGATTAAATGAGACTTAGAATAATTAATTTTGCTAAAGATCACAGCTAATAATTGGTAGGGTCAGGATATAACTTTTAATTTGACTTAAGTCCAGAGTTTACAATCTAAATGTCTGTCTTCTGCTTCCAAGAAAGGGAAAATAAAAAGTTAAAAATCATCACTTAATGTTATCACCAGAAATGTGCCTCATTGTAAAATGGGGTTCATTCCATGTAGCAGATAATAAATATTATTTTATTTTTATTATTTCTATTAAAGCAGTGAATTTTTTAGATTATTTGCACATTTGTCTTAGGTTTAATGGAAATTATTTAAATGTGCTTAGTTTAAAGGTACTTGGCTTAGATTAGCACTAAAATATTATACAACCATTATTGTTTCCATATTATGATAGTAAAAGGAGAAACTTGGAGATGGGCTTCACCAAACCCAGAGCTTTTGACAACCATTCACATATGCCACATTAATTGTAAAAGTGGGGAGATTTTAGAATTTTTAGATAAAAGTCTCAATTTAAATAATGATTCAAAAGCTCAAATTTCCCCTAAAGTTCTAAAGTTTCACTCCAGATGTTTCTATTATGCCAGAAAGAAACATGACAGGTGTAAAAGAAAGAGAAACCTGATTGACAGATTCTCTGTAAACACGTAGAAGAGACGTAAGAGCAGAGGATTGACATATTGGAAAAGATGTAAATTTTGAAGGTAATTTAGGGCCTGGACCAAATCTTAGCTCTGCCACTTAAGAATTTTGAACTTAGTTGAGTTTCTTATATTTTCTGGGCTTAAATTTTCTCATGTATAAAATGGGAAAACTTTATATAATAGGACTTGTGAAGATATAATGATGTAAGAATAACTTTATTATTATTTGGTGATATTTTATTATGTAAAATTAAAAATAAGGTTTCACTTATTCCAATTGATTGTAAAATAAAACAGAAAGAAATACTATACAGTATAATCATCCCCAGCTTTTTGACATGTATGGTGAACTGCTTCAGGGTCATAGCAAGATATACAATGTATTGAACACTTTGTAGGAGGATTGTGATGAATGCTGTAGGCACATTACTTTTCTCAACAATCTGACGGGATTGGCATTATCATCCCCCTTTCACATATAAATTCAATTTAGAAGCTGGGAAAATTAAATCACTTGTCCATGGTTACAGTAGCAGGTGTTGGAGCTGAGACCTGGATCCAGATGGTCTAGATTTAAAGCTGTTCCATTCCATCTTCCAGGACAGGTAACAACAGGCTTAGGTCAGCACTTGTCATATTGTAGGAGGTTGTTATGGAAGTGGTTTCATTTTGTCATCAGTTTAGAACTCAGCGGTATAGCTTGACAGCAGTTCTGAGCACAACTGAGAAAGTGAGAAAGCTCTGCTCTATTTTGGGCCAGAGGAATTCAGTTACATTTTTCACCTAAGACCATCTCTAACGGTAGCCCAACTTTGCGGTTGAAACTTCTGATAATAAAGGAGAATAACATGCCAAAAAATCTGACCAATGTTTAGCATTCACAAAGCACCAAATAAGGGTCCCTGGCCCTCTTTGTAAAGCCCAAAGAAAAGCCTGGAGCCTTGCCTTGAAGAAAAGAGCACATAACATATTAACCCTCTGCTCCAGCCTCCCCCCAAAGGACTGTCTGCAGTGGTGCTAGAAAAAAATGTTTATAGTAAGATAGATGAGCTCTGGGACAGTGTGGCTGAGGCAGGAGGAGCTTTCTGGAGCTCCTAAAGACCTGTTCTTCTGGTCCACTCTGGCTTTAGGAAAGAAACTTGACATTGCGTTATTTACCAAGAGCAACTGTCTTTACTTGGTAACTATAAACTGGAAAATGTGTTAGACTGGAAGAGTGAGACGGGGTCTCAGTCCCAATCGCTCTCTATCCAGCTGCAGGAACTGGGACACATCATTTTAGCTCCTTGGCTTTTAGTTTTGCCAATGGCAAAATAAAGTGATGACCCAGATGACTTCTAAACTTATTTTCAGAATTAATGAGATATGGAACTTGCTCCTTTCGTCCATGAAGAGGCTCTTCCAGGTATTCATGTGAGGCTGAAGCCTGGCTCTGAGTTAATAGGGAAAATGTGCACATAACCTGAGTCTCCTTGGTATTCCTCCTGCCCCAGGGTACCCTAAGTTACCTTTAACCCCATACTGATGTGAATAGCTCTCTAATTGACTCTGCCCAGAGCAAGGCTCTTTGTTGTGCTGATAGGCTGCTTTAAAAGCAAACAAATTTGTTGAAATTAAGTTTATCAGAAATTATGTCTTTCTTCTTTTTATATAACAATTAGTGCTGGACTGTGACAAGGAGCAATTGCAAATAGAAAGGGAATTGGAGAGAATCAGGCTAGGGCTAAGAAAGGTACAAAAGCAGGAGCTGTTTTGTTTTGTCTCACAAATGAAAGTGATATTTAGAGGTGAGGTAATACAAGCTCATTTAAAATATTACCCTCAGAGAACAGGGAGTGTATAAAATCAAAAGTAGAATATGAAGTTCTTTGGCATAACTCAGTTCACAATAATCCACTTTTGAATGTGGGAAACAAAAGCCATTCAACAGTCTTAAAAGAAATATTTTTAAAAATTTCTTTTTACTGATATCTTTTTCAAAGCTCAAAAGTATTAAAAACACTGTCTTTTTGATAAATTACTTCAAAAAATAATAATTATAATTTTAATTATTAATATCTAACAGGTGCGTGTCACTGCTGGTCAGGCTCTTGGCCATGCTTTCCTTCCCCCTTCCATGCTGGATTTCACATCCTTAATCATGTCGCAAATATTGTTCCTCATAGAGGACGGACATCAATGCAAAGACACATTTTGTTCCTTATTTTCCTTATCCCTCATTTCTGGATTTGGAAAACGTATCATTTCACCACAGACCACATCTGTACACGTTACATGAGTGGATGTTCATTTGACCAGTCCATTTAACTGAAAACTTCTTAGTAGTTACTGGGGATTACAGGCTTTTATAGACTCAGTAATGCTTGGATGAATTGGTTATATGGTGCTAAAGTTAATTGTTTAAATAGGTCCACATAAGAGCACATCATCAGCTCAACTGACTGAGAGATATTTAGTGCATCATGGTGGATGAGCTATTTCTAATTCTGCCAATATTGTAAATGATTATAAAGAAGAATTAATATGGTGTTTAAAAATCCTGTAGAACCTCAAGCATAAAAATTATTGTTTAGAAAAGCTAAGATTCACTAATAAAAGTACTATTGTTTGGGAAATATAAGAATGATTAAATTGAACATAAATGATTGATATGTCAGGATAAGAAATAGAGAATAGAAGAGCCTTTTGGTTAGACTAATAAAACAATCACATTGTAATAGCAAAGATCCTTTTGATACTTGTTTGCCGTTAATTGCTGGTTAAAGTAAAATGAAGGCTTAGTAACTGCTTTGTTTTGTAAGTCTTTGCTTTTGAAGATCAGTCCTTGAGACATAAATAATCGTGGAGAATACCACATGGAAAGAAATCTAGGTTCAATACTTCACATGAGCATAGTCTAAGGGGGTGGGTTCTAAAGGTTAAGAGATTGCATTAGCGAAGCACTTCCTAAACCCAGATCCTAAATGAGAATGTGAGCAACTTGGGAGGAATATTTATACATAAGTACTTTCCAATAAAATTGTGGGCAGTCAATAGACTGTAGACCCAAAAAAAAAAAAAAAGTATTATGAATGATGTACTAAGGCAGGGATTATCTTCAAACATTTTACTTGAAAACATTAACCATTTAGGTTGAAAACTTCACTTCATGATGGCAGATGACTTACTTGAATATAAATATTTTATTGGAATTTTGTTAAGGTGGATTTAATTTCTTTTAAAAAAAACTTAACTTCTAAGACATATGTGATTAATTATTCCTCAAGCATTTGTTTTAATCATGTATAGGCTATGGTTGCATCTATACATGAGAAGTTAATGGAAGAGTTTAAAACACTGAGACCACATGAGAGAAACTGGAGTGTCCATAGTCTTTCATAAATATTTATTGGGTACCTAACCATGCATGAGGTCTGTTTTCAATGCTAATAGAGATGCAAAGATAAGTCGGTTAATAATGCTACTGTACTGTGCATTAGTCAAATCACAGCTGGAGAAATGTGTACAGTTGAATGTTTCTTGTTTTAAATGTTTGACTTCAGGATAAAAATTACATTATGTGGTAGGGGTTGGGGATACAAAGTAGTGATGTTAAACCTAAGGAAGATTGGGGTGCAATCAAAGTAGTAAGGTCTAATCCCTGTGAGTTCAAAGACCAATTCTGCATTATTATCCCAGTTTCTTGCATCCTGGCATGAAACATTTAATAATTATCATTGGAGTGAATTTTTGAAGATAAACCAAGTTAGAGAAGGATTATATGTATTCTGTGCTGCTCAAAGGAGCAGAGACAGGAGTAGGGAGAGAACTTCACCAGCCAAGGCTTCTGCCTTAGTGTAAGGAAGAACTTTTTAACTCTGGTTAACAAGGGTGACACCTGTTTGAAAAGTGTTGAGTTTACTAAAAGCAGAAAAAAAAGTTCAACCAGATGCAAGGTAGATATTATAGAAGTAATTTCTGTTTTAGGTACAGATTGAGCCAACTCCTTGCCCATATATTCTGTAATGCTGTAATTAAGTTACCCTGACAAATTTTACATTAACTACCTACGAACCATGCCAGTTTATGAGAAGTCATATTTGCATATTTGTTTCAGTCTTTTTTTCATTGTATATATGAGAATAACACATGATCATAGACATAAAGAATTATCCTTGGAAAGGTGATTTGTGCTTCAGCTGTTTTGTGTTCTTAATGGTACAAATGGTTTATTGTCTATTATTGTGTGTTAAATCCAGAAAAGGTGTATTTTTGTACAACCTAACACTTTTTTAGAGATATTGTGGGTAAGGGAAGGAAGGGATACAGGTGGGTAATTGGGGGGGGCACTCCTGGGAGTAAATCTAATATCCAGAAACTATACACATTTTATATTATTTTGGTAAAAACTTGTATGGTTGTTCAAAAATAAAAGAAAAAAATTTAAAAAATGGTTTGTTGATGAAGCCAAGCACAAAAATTTAATCTCTGGACCTAGCCGTAGGGTTTGATGTTTATACTACATAAGCAGAAACATCCCTTAACATGCAGCTACTTTAGGGAGCCTATGCCCCCTAAACCATGATACCCTTCTGAACTTTAACCCTCATTGTGAGTTTCCTCGACCACCCCATGCAGACTGAGCTTCAGAAGCAAGTGAGGCCATGATGTCTTAGTGATGCAAAGCCAGGGGGCATTGTCTCCTGCTGGCCTCTCAACTACTTCTACAGCAGCGAGATGGTTTCAGGGACTGCATGAGTTAGCAAACACAGTTGTGGTTGCCAGCTGGACTTAGAAGGGTGGCAGGTGCAGTATGAGGACAGAACTTGAACTGATGAGATTCATATCACAAACCTGGTTAGTTTGGATCAGAGGGAATCCACTTTATTTTTACAAGAAAAGGAAGGAAGGAAGGAAGAAAGGGAGGAAAAAAATGTAAAGAAAGGTCAGACAAGTGGAATCACCACATTTTCAATGTATAACAATCAAATGCTATATGCAAGTTACAAACCTTTCTCTAAAAAATCTTTCTCAAAAATTGGCTTATGAATGTTTCATACCATTAAATAATTTTAATTAGTGACTTTAGTGTTTTTTCTAGCATGCTTCTTAAATCCAGGTATTCTTCTTTATATGCTTTCTGTTTTTCTACATACTTAATGTATAGGAACACTTAACAGGTTAACTTATGTATAGGTTAGTACTCACTGATCCCAGCCAAGATAATTTTAATGGTCCACATTTGAAGAAAACCTCTGATAATGGCAATGATACTAGCAAAAACAACCACAAACATTTAAGTGATTATTATTAGTTACAGTGCTTTTAGTTTCCTCAGCAAGATAGATTTTATTATTCCTGTTGTTAAAAACAACAACAACAAAACCTTGGGACTTTGAAAAGTAAGGCAATGGACACAAGGTCACACTACTACCAAGATGGGATTTGGACCCATGTCCTGACTGTAAGTCCTTTGCTGTTATCTACTGCCATCTCCCACCTTTCTACAATCAGAGAATGAAAGCACCAAGAAGATGGTTTAGGACAGCCCTCGCATTTCATTGAAAAGAATATCTGACTGACTCCCAGAGAGAGGGATGTTTTCAAAATGCCCATGCCTCTCAATGAATGGTTTTGATCCTCTTGGTATTAGTGACTTAGTCTATTAGAGTGCTGGCTAAATGACAGCAAATATCTAGACATGTGGATTCACTGATGGGCACATCTTTAGAGTGGAAACCATTCACACAGTTCACTGCCCACAGTTATTAATATGACTTCACTATTCCATTGTTTTTGTCAACAAAAAATTTATTATTCTGGGAGAATTTTAGCCCCAGGAAGAAAAAATTATGCAACATGCTGTGCCTTCCGGGCACTTTCTGAAAGACCCATCAATTCTCTCATAGAAAGCATCAAATGACAGATTTATATATTGAGCTTTTAAAAGCCTTGTCTCAAAATTATCACTTTTCTGTTTGTACCAATCCTAATCTACTTTATGATACTTTCCCAAGACTTTTAAACCCCCTGTACTGAAAGACCTGTCTTAAACTAGACTTCAAAGTCTTAATATGTATCCTAACTTTGTCTTTCTCCCTCTCAGAGCTAGGAAGGTTCTGTAGGGGGTTATTCTGACCGTATCAAGTGATAGACTCAGCAGGTAGTTGTGGAGATATTGGGGGCCACCATGCAACACCTCTCAAGGAGAGGCTGTTAAGTTATTCCAGAAGCTTTCCTTAACAACCGTTCCCTGCCAAAAGAGAGTACAGGAGCAGTTAGGACTTCTCCAGATGTTGAGTATTCAACCTTTCCCATGTTCTTAGCAGGCTCACCATTTTTCTTGTAACTATCTAAGTGCAAGCAAAATATTCCCATTATCTAAATACTAGAGGACTCATTTTGTGTCAATTCATTTTAATACTAAATATTTGCTCTTTGTTTAAAAATCCCATAAGACTTTATCAAAAGCCATGCTTTGTTTGCTTAGGTGAATTATTGTACATAGAAACAGAAGAGCGACTTTAAAATTAGCCCATTAGATGAGATGCATTGTAGGAGATGGGTGTTGTCACACTAGGGTGAATTTTGCGTGCCAACTTGTGAACAAGGAGGAGATCAGCGTACTTGCCCTCTGAGACCAAGCGTGTAGAGAACATTGAGTGTATTTCTACGAATGCCAGATCTGAAGTCAGAGGCCCACTTGGTTCCTGCCGTCCATCCCCACTGTGCTGTGTTCAGGTGACTGCTGCTGACAGGGCAGGAAGCGAACACCGTGGTTCTTACTGCTGACTACCCACAGGGGTGTGCTAATGGGCACTTGAACAATTTGCAACTCTGTGACTTCAGCTTTTGCCCTGGCCCCATGCATGCATAGCTGGAGGGAACTGAAAGCAACTTTGCCCGGCTCTGGCCAGTCCAGTCCAGCTCTCTACTGGGTAGGTACTACAACTGAAGGAGTTGGGGGAAGAAAGCTTTAAGGGTCACCCCAACTGTTATGATTTGGATATTAGGTATCCCCAAAAAAACTCATGTGTAAGACATTACAAGAAAGGTTACAGGTGAGATGATTGGGTTATAAGAGTCTTAATCCAATCAGTGAATTACTCTCCTGATAGGAAGTAATTGAATGGTAATTGAAGGCAGGTAGAGTATATCTAGAGGAAGTAGGCCATTGGGCCCATTCCTTTGGGGTATATATTCTGTATCTGGTAAGTGGAATCTCTTTCTGCTTCCTGGAGTCATGTCTTGAGCTGCTTTCTTCTACCACACTCTTCTGCCACGATGTTCTGCCTCACCTTGAGACCCAAAGAATGGAGTTGGCCATCTAAGGACTACAGTCTCTGAAACTGTGAGCCCCCAAATAAACTTTTCCTCCTCTAACTGTCCATTTCAGGTATTTTGATCACAGCAATTAAAAAGCTAACTAAAACATCAACCCTGAGTGCACATGGTCATGGGTGAACTAAGGGGAGCTTTGCCTGGTTCTGGCTGAGGACTCACTCCCAGGCAGGTATCGTTACCAGAGTGGCAGAGGGGAATACCATGGTTGCTACTGCCACCCCATCTATGATATCTTGCTGCTCTACTACCTCACCTGCTCTGAATATAAATTGCCATTAGGACTGGATGTGAGCACCACAAGAGGGTGTGCTCTGGTTCCCACTAGGGCCTCTTCCTGTGCACCATCTGGGCCAATACCACTGACTGGTCAGAGGACAAGTTCTTTATGTCACTCACCACTGCAGAGTGATCCAGTGCCTCGCTAGTAGTAGAGAAAGTATCAGCAAAGTGCAAGGAAGACCTCATCACCCAACAGAGGCCACCACTCCTATTATAGAAGTAGCCACAAAGTGAACACCCCCCTCTCATTGCTATCTGTGCCATACCTGTCTGAATGCTAGCGTCCCCACTCTTGTGTGGCCTGAACAGTCAGAGGGTCTTTCCAACTCTGGATTGGTACACACTGTGCCCAAAGTCATTAATCACAGCTAATGAAGCTCTACAGAGACTACACTATGGTGCCCAGCTAGAATCCAAGCCAACAATGAATAGCAAACCAACACCCCAAGACACATCTTTAGGAGAGGACAACTCATTAACAAGGCTATGCTATGACGTGGTAGACTATTTAGATGCACAAATCTCAATTAGGAACAGAAGAAATATGAAAAAAGACAAATGATGCCTCCAAACGAACCTGGTTACTCTCTAGCAACAGATTTCAAAGAAACTGAAAAGGACAAAATACCTGATAAAAAAGTTTAAAAGAATGATTATAAAAAAGCTCAAAGAATACAGATAGTTAAATTATATTAGAAAGATAATACAGAATACAGTTGAGAAATTTAGCAAAAAGATGGAAATTTTGAGAAATAACCAAACAGAAATCTTGGAAACAAAGAGCTTAATAAATCAAATAAAAATATAGTTGAAATCCTTAAAAACTGATTTGATAAGGCAGGAGAAAGAATATATGAACATATGGGACACCATTAATCGAACAAGCATGCACATTTTCAGAATATCTGAAAGAGCTGAGGATAAAGTTAAGGGCATAGAAAACCTATTTAATTAAATATAGCAGAAAACTTCTGTACATCCATGTATAGGAAACTTATAGAATCCCAAAGAAAAATGATTAAAAAATATCTTCATCAGAGCATTTTTATAGTCATTGTAAAAAATACAAGACCAAGAAAGAATTTAAAAGTCTGCAAGAGAAAAAGTACAAGTCACATTTTGGCATCAGTACATTAGACGAACAGCACAATTCTCTGTAGAAATTCTACATTCCAGGATGGAATGGAATAATATATTCTAAGTCCTGAAAGAAAATAACTGCCAACCAAGATAACTACACCCAGCAAGACTATCTTGCAGAAGTGAAAGATAAATAAATACCTTTCAGGACAAGCAAAATTAAAAGAATTTATGACAACCAGGCTAGTTTTACAAAAGAAGATGCTTAAGGGAGTCCTACATCCAGAAGTAAAAGAGGTAACTAACATCATGATAGCATGTGAAAGTAGAAATTCCATTAGAAGGAGTAATACTCAAAAGAGAAGGAGAAAGGGATTAAGCATTATTATTCATAAGGAAATCATCAAACCATGAAGATGAACAAGAGAGGAATAAAAGAACAAGGAATATTCAAAACAACTAGAAGAAAATCAACAAAAAGACAGGAAAAAGTCCTTACCTGTCAATTAACACCTTGAATAAAAATAGACCAAATTCTTCAATTATAAGCTACAGATTGACTGTTTGGATAAAACAACAGATCCAACAATGTGATTTAATAAGAAATGGACTTCAGCAGTAAAGATACACATAGACTGAAAGTGAAAAGATGAAAAATGATGCTCTAATGGAAACCTAAGGCAAACATTGGTAGCTATATTTTGAGAAAATAAACTTTAAGATAAAAACTATAAAAATGCACAAAGAAGGTCATTATATGATGATCAAGAAATAAATTAAACAAGAATATATAATGATTGTAAATTTATATGCACTTAATGTTGCAGCAACCAATTTTATAAAACAAACTCTTAGACCTAATAAGAGATACTGGTTCCAGTAAATAATATCGGGGTATGTCAACACCCCTCCTTTATCAATGGGTAGATCATCCAGACCAAAAAATAAATCATCCAGGAAGCATCAGAGTTAAACTATGTTATAGGTCAAATTGATATAAAACATTTCCAAAACATTCTATACAACAGCTGCAACATATATAGTCTTCTCATCAGTGCCTGGAATTTTCTCTAAAATAGACCATATATTAGACCAAAAAACAAGTCTTAACAAATTTAAATAAACTGAAATCATACCCTGTAAATTTTCCCATCACAATGGAATAAAACTGGAAGTAAACAACAAAAGAAATTTTAGAAATTATACAATGCATGCAGACTTAACAACACAATTTTGAACAAATAGCTCCTTCAAGGAAGTCAGAAGGGAAATTTAAAAATTTCTCAAAACAAATGAAGATGGAAACACAATATACCAACATTTGTGGGATGCAACAAAAAGCAGTACAAAGAGGGAACTTCATAGCAATGGTTGCCTGCATCAAAAACAGGAAGATTTCAAATAAACAACCAAGTAATCCATCTCAAGTGACTTAGAAAGAACAAAATCCCCCCAAAAAATAATAGAAGGAAAGAAATAACAAAGATTAGAGCAGAAATAAATGGAATAGAAACAAAAAACAATAGAAAAGATCAATGAAACAGTTCTTTGAAAAGAAAAATAGAATTAACTAACTTAGCTAGACTAATGAGGGTAGGGGAGAGACTACAAATAAATAAGATTAGAGATGATAAAAGGAGATATTACAACTGATAAAAGAGAACTACAAAAATCATTAGAGATGATTATGAAAAAACTTTATGTTTTTAAATTGCAAAATCTAAAAGAAAGGATCAAATTTCTGGACATGCATGACCTACCAAAATTGAATCACATGGACACAAAACACCTGGATAGAACAATAGCAAGTAATGAGACTGAACCAGTAATTTAAAAAAGTCTTTCAACAAAGAAAAGTCCAGGACTTGATGGCTTCATGACTTCACTGCTGAATTTTACCAAACTTGTTTGTTTGTTTGGTGGTACTGAGATTGAACCCAGGAGCACTCAACCACTGAGTTATATCCTCAACTCTTTTTTAGCTTTTATTTTCAGACACGGTTTTGCTAAATTGCCCAAGATGGACTTAAAATCCTAGCCAGGTGTGGTGGCATATACTTCTAATCCCAGCGACTCAGGAGGCTGAGACGCAGAAGGATCACAAGTTCAAGGCCAGCATCAGCAACTACGCAAAGCCCTAAGCAACTTAGCTAGATCGTGTCTTGAAATTAAAACCAGAAAGGGTTGGTGATGTGGTTCAGTGGCAAAATATCTCTGGGTTCAGTCCCCAGTACCACACAACAACAAAAACAATAACCCCCCCAAGCAAACAAAATTTATGATCTTATTAACTCAGTCTCCCAAGCAGCTGGGATTGAAAGTGTGCGCCACTGTGCCCAGCTATATTCAGACTTAAAAAATTTTTATAGTGCATTATAGTTATGAGACAGGAGGAAAAGTTAGGCAATAAGAGTAGTTCGGATGTTCAAATCAAAAAGGGAAAAACAGTTCTTTTTCTTTTAAGATCAATTTGAAATCCCTCAATGCTAGTAAGGAGGGTCTGGCAAGGTGGGTCCAAATGCAGACACTCCCTTCTGCTAAACAAGGCTCCACATTCCTTCTGTTGATGCCTGAGGTGCAAACTAAAGACTGAACCCAACTAGAATTTCCTTCACGCATGTCTTAGGTTTGGAGGAGTGAAGAACATTTTGCAAAAATGGCAAACCTAACTCTCTCTTTGGCTGCGTCCCCTTCTCTCACTCTGGAGGAAGTCTGCTCTTCTCCCTCTGCTTTGCTTTCTATTCATTTCTTTTCTTTTCTTTTTTTTTTAATGAGAGAGGGACAGTGAGAGAGAGAGAGAGAGAGAGAGAATCAATTTTATTTAGTTTTTCATGTGTCTTTCGTTGCTCCAACACTTCGTTGTGTACGTGGTGCTGAGGTTTGAACTCGCATCCTTGCATATGCAAAGCGTACGCCGTAACTGCTGAGCCACCGCTCCAGCCCCTCTATTATCTTCTTAATATAAAATCTGTCTACCATGTTTGCCTTGGTGTCCCTCAGTTTCATTCTTTGTCTCGGGGGACACAAACCTGATTTCCACCATACTGGCATCAGTTATACATAACAGGGGGTTCATTTTGACATATTCATAAATGCATACAATAGTTTGCTCCATTTCAATCGCCTTCCCTTCCTCTAATCCCCTCTCTCTATTTCAGTGGTCTTTCTTTTACTTATTTATTTATTTATTTTTTAATTGGTTCATTATAGTTATATACAAAATTGGAATGCATTGTTATATATTTGTACATGTACATTGCATTATTTGGTCAAATTCATACCCAAACTTCTAACAAAGATCTAATGCCATTTCTTTCTTTCATTCTACTCCATAGAATTAAGCGGGCAGAACCTTTCCAAAGTAATTCTATGAGGTCAGAATTACCCTAGTACCAAAACCAGACAAGGACACATATGAATATATGTGCACACACACTCAGAGAACTATAGACTAATATTCCTAATGAACATAGACATAAAAATTCTCAATGAAGCACCAACAAATTGAATTCTATAGCACATCAAAACAATCATTCACCATAGTCAAGTTTGTTTTATCCCTGGGGTACAAGGATGGTTTGATATACACAAATGAGTAAACATGATATATCAAGAGAACAAAGGATATTATTCATATGATCATTTCTCTTAAATGCAGAAAAAGTATTTGATAAAGTTCAGCATCACTTCATGATAAATACACTTAACAAATCAGGTGTAGAAGGATCAACACAAATAAACTATATATGACAAACCCACGACCAACATCATATGAATGGGAATCGCAGAGCATTTCTTCTAAGGTCGTTAACAAAAAAGTGTATCTACTCTCACTGCTCTTATTAAATATAGCCTAAAAGTTTTAGACAAAATGATTAGGCAAGACAAAGAAATGAAAGTTATAAAACTAGGAAAGGGGGAACTTGAATTATCCTTGTTTGCAGATGATCTGATTCTATATATAGAAAAAATTAGAGACTCCTCTGTAAGACTACTGGAACTGAAAAACAAACAGTATGGTACCAGAATACAAAACCAACACGTAAAAATCAGTAGCTTTTCTATACATGGTAATAAATTTGCCAAGAGAGAAACCATGAAAGCAACCCCATTCACATTAGCTACCACTGCAGAAAATACTGAGGAATAAACTGAAGCAAGGAAGTGAAAGACCTCTACAGTAATAATTACAAAACACTGATTAAAAAACTGAGGAAGATACAAAAAAAGGGAAAAACTCTGGTATTCATGGATTGGAAGAATCATATTTTTAAAATGTCCGTACTACCCAAAGCAATCTACAGATTCAAAGCAAAATACCAATGAAACTCTTCACAAACAGGAAAAAAAGTATAAAATTCATAAGACCCCAAATAGTCTGTAGTATATTCTTTTTTTTTTTTTTAAAGAGAGAGGAGGAACAGTGAGAGAGACAGAGAAAGTGAGAAACAACTTTATTTAGTTTTTCACATGGCCTTAGTTGCTCAACACTCAGTTGTGTACGTGGTGCTGGGGTTTGAACCTGGGTCCTCGTGCTTGCCAGGCAAGCGCCGAAACCGCTGAGCCACCGCTCCAGCCCCTGTAGTATATTCTTAAAGATATTCAGCTATTCCCTTTTTTAATGGACATTCTGCTTTTCAGTTCTTTGCCATATCAAGCAATAACGGTGTCTAAAGTGTGTGTGTGTGTGTGTGTGTGTGTGTGTGTCTGTCTGTCTGTCTGTAAATTTTGTTTATCCCATAAATTATAAGAGACAACACACAGATAACTGTTGGGACTTTTCATTTCTGTCTTTCATCTTACGAGAGTTTCTTTTTTCAGGACAAAATAAGAAAGAAAATAAGGAGATGAGGCATTTAGAGTTCTTTTTAAAGAAGACATGGAATTTTGCTATAATGCAAACTGAAATGAGACTTTTAAGACAGTTTCTAATTTCATCTTGTGGTATTGGGCACACCATCAAAGGAAAGTAATCAAAATAAAAAACAAAAGCTTTCTGTTCAAGGAAAATATAAACAGAAACCTCGAATGAGTTGGACAGCAACTGCTTCTTGTTAGAAAAATATTATTTTACTACAAAATAAGTGAAACATTTAATGTTCCAATTCCATTTGGGAATGATGTACGTTTCAAGACACAACTCCTTTTGCTAATCAGCATCTCAGAACTCTTTGGATCTTGACTACATTGGAGGAGAAAGTCCAAACATTCAGCGGCCTCCCACAGAAAGTCTATAATTGGAATGGAAAGAGTGGAGATAATGCATAGCTCTCACCCCATATAAGGTAAGTCCACAAGGCACTCAGAATTGTTTTCACTATATTCAAAATGTTTGTGTGACAGAAATGCTTTTGAAAACTATGTTGGAAACTAAAATTTGAAGTATAACGCATGCTCACGAAAAATACTTATAACATGAACATTTCTTACAAAAATATAAAATTACGCCCAACTGTTTTCTCCCCACATCTACTTATCATGTAAAGGTGACAATCATAATATTTTTCACCATTTATTCATTTAATTTTCAAAGATGTAGTCTTTCTTATAAATGCTGTTCTATGCTATACAATGAGCCTGCAAAGAAGAGCAGGACAAACACAGCCCACCTTACTGTCATCTTCCCAGGCTGCAGCAAGGAGACAGGGATTGTATTGTGGTGTGATGAATGTTAAAATGGGGTGTTCCCTGTGTCCTGAGAAGGCGTATCCGGCCTGGACTTGGGGTACCCATGGAGGTTTTCTGGATCTTGAGCCAGTCATGTCTAAAGAATGGGACAAGTCAGGGTAGGGAAAAAAGTATTTCAGACAGTGGATGTGTGCTCAGGAAACAGGGAGCAATAAAAACACAAATGCATTAAGGCACTGAAAGATGTTTGAAAGGATAACGAGAGTTCTAGCAATGGCTACAGGAAGAAAGCACAGAATGAATGGTTGGCTTCCGCAAGATCATGCAGGCTGTAATGTAGATAATCAGAGAGAACTGAACAAGAACAGAGCCCTGCAGACTAGCTGAGAGGCTGCCGCCAACTCTTTTTAGGTGAGATGATGGTGGCCCAAATTAGGGAAATAGTAGAGGAGACAGAGACAAAGAAATGGTACCAATTTTCCAAACTTATGCTGAGAGTCTCTTTTATTTGGAAAGTAGATAAACTGATAGTCCTGAACTTACTTTGTGACAATTTCATTTCTCAAAATGTAGAGGAAACAAGGATGGGTATTGCTTCTTTGAATTCAATTGTAATCAACATGGAAGAAAGAAATCCATTCTGCAGAAAGGCCTAGTGGTTTATCTGACTAACCAGTCAATCATAAAAGCTAGCCAAGACTCAGTACACAAGCTTGGAAACCTATCCAGAAATACAGAATTTCTTCTACTATTGAATAACTTTGAGTTTAGAAGTTTGTAGATATCTGTTTCTTGTTCTCATGTTCAAAAGAATACTATACAGT
Organism: Aplodontia rufa; assembly: GCA_004027875.1. Classification (NCBI taxonomy): domain Eukaryota; kingdom Metazoa; phylum Chordata; class Mammalia; order Rodentia; family Aplodontiidae; genus Aplodontia; species Aplodontia rufa. Next base: position 22,812 of record PVKS010011855.1, on the reverse strand, counting down.
GCTATTTGTTTTTGTTGGAACTCCGAGGTATAGGACTTTTGTTTTTATATAGTAAGATGAATAAATGTCATATTTGGACCATTATTTGGTAACAGAGAAAATGACCAAAGGCAACCATGATGAAAAAGGAATGCTAAATAGTGCCCTGCATTAAAATATTTGTGAGCAGAAGCTGTGTGCAAGGAGCGGCTGTAAGACAATAGGGCACAGTGGGAGAGCAAGATAGACTCCGTTCTGTCCTCAAGAAGTTTTTCAGGGACCAGTTAAAAAACATGGAATATGCAGAAGAGAAAGCATAAGATTTGACTTCAATAATCTAAAATACTGTCCACGTGGACCAGGGATCCAAATTATTCTCTAAGTCTTTAGAAATAAAATCGGGTCATCAATAAGTACGATTTGGAAGAAGAATATTCCAGCTCTCTGGGAGGAGCAGTTTTCTAAAAGTTCTTGTGATATAGCTGGGAGATACACTGAATGAGCTGGTTAGGTAGTAGGCAGTCTGTTTGAAGGGATTGGATGCACATTTGACATGCATTTAGACTTTTAAGTCACCCTGTGAGATAATTAGAAATAACAATCCCACTTTACATATGCAGAAATTGAATTTCAAAGCTATGCCATTACAATGCACAATTAGAACACATGCTATGACTTATTGTGCTCTATGAACTCCAGCACTTCCCAATTAATTATGAAGGCCACATGAATGATTGTTGAAGGGTTCCTCTAAGGAAAGGAAGGATGAATTATTTAGGGCTGTAAAGATCCTGCCAAATTTTATATTCAACTCTTCTAGATATTTCTAAAATAGCAAATTCGTAGAGATAGAAAATTAATGAGTGCTTTCCAGGGGATGTGGGGGGTGGGGAGGAAAAATAGAAGTAACTTAATGGGTAAGGGATTTCTTTCAGAGATGATAAAATATTCTAGAATAAGACAGTAGTGATGGTTGCACAACTGTGTGAATGTACCAGAAACCATGGAAATGAACACTTTTAAAGGATGAAATTTATGGTATGTAAAATAGATCTCACAGAACAGTTACTTTAAAAAATAAAACATATGGGGGTTGGGGATTTAGCTCAGTGACAGAGCACTTGCCTAGCGCATGCAAGGCCCCAAGTTCGGTCCTCAGCCCTGAAAAATAAAATAAAATAAAACATATGGATGCAACAGTAAATGGTGTTTAAAGTGTCAACTTTAATGGGGGCCACATCATGCCTAATAACCTGCAAAATGTCTTCCTGATGAAACTAAACTGGGAAACAAGAGTTGTGACTAAAATGGCGATCTTGTTGCTCAGATTCGCTGTTTCTAAATGACCACAGTGGCGCCAGCACCATCAGCTAAGCCACCCTCCTCACATACCAAGATTTCACACATCCTAGATTCTCTGGACTAAAATTCTCCCATTTCTGCACTTTGGGAAGATAGGTAAATTCCTCCAAAATCAGCAGATTCAGGGACATTTACACAACAGCATTAACCCTGAATCTCTCAGTGGAACAAAAATCCTGTAATCTGATGCAAATTCTGCTTGGCACAGGATATTAAGAACAAACCAAAGGGAATGTTTTCTAGTCTGTGTACCTTGTATAAACAGATGTTTAAAACTTTATTTTGCCTACATCCACTAAGCATAGAAATGAAATCTAATTAAGCTGAAGTTCCATGGAAAGTCTTCCAAAGCTGCTAGTTTACTCAACCAGTATAAACACTGTAAATGAATAAAATACAGTGCATTAAACAACAAATTTAAAGCCATGGTTCCTTAAATTCAATTGATAAACTATTATGTACTAAATGACCAAAAATAATTGAAATTTTATTGTTTTAAATGGAAGATCAATTAATATAGAAAAGGACATAACATAAAAATATCCATGTGTCTTCATCTTGGAGTTAATATTAATTAATGTTAAAATTTTTGTCATATTTGATTCTAAACTTGTTTTTAGTAGAGAAAAAGTGAAACATTACAGAGAAAGCTGAAGTATCTTGGTTTCCTTCCTTAGTCCCATCACTCTCTCCTTTCCTTCTCCAGAGACAACTTTCTTTGAAATTTGTGGATATCCTTCCAATCCATGTTTCTACATTTGACTGATTAGCCAGAAACCAAATATTATGCTACTGTCTGGGATTTTAAATTTTATAAAAGTGGTCTATTTTATGTTGTGTTCTTTTATTTGTGTATGTGCCTGTGTGTTTACTAAATATGGTACCATCTAACTTAATACTTACGTATCTATGCTAATTGATACATGGTATACCATTTTGTGACTATATCAAAGTTTATTCACTTTTCAATGAGATTTAGTGCTCCCCATCTTTCCCCCATTTTTCCTATTATAGGCACAACTTCTTGTTTACATGCACGTATATTTCCTGGTATACACCTAAGAGTAGAATTGCTGGGTTGTAGGTATTGGCATCTTCATCCTTACTATATAATTATCAAATTGCTCTCCAAAGTGATTATAACATTTTACACTCCCACCATCAGTGTACTAGAGCTCCTGGTTCTAATAGACTTTCAAATACTTCCAATTGTCTCATCTTTGCATTTAGGAGCTCTAATATCTTATTTTGCTAGCCTTGAGGGTGTATGTATACCATAGAGGGTCTTGGCATGCATTTTTATTATTATTAATAAAGAGCACACATAAGCAGTACTGATATCTTAATTTTTAAAGTCACATCTATTGCACATACATATTGAATGCATTTGGTTGAGACCTGTAACAAAACAAAGCATGTATTTCTTTCTGTAGGTATTTATTGAACCAAGCAAAAGCAATCACTAGGCAATATGCATAGACTTGGAAAAGCCTAATTGTTGCTTTACATTATTTTACTTTGTTTGTTATATTAACCACTTGGTTTTTTATCATCGTGTGGCACCATGCTGACATTGACTGATTTTATTTGTATTTAGAAATTGTTTTCTTGGTACTGAGGCATAGCAACCATTTCATCTAACAACCCCTGAGGGATTAGATTAATGCTACAGTAGTCTTACTGTACTAATGCTACACAGTCTTACAAAAGTCTTTGATATAAAGCTAAAATGTCAAGCCAAAGGAAGAAAAAGAGGGTGAAAGGATGAGGTAGGAAAAGGGTATTACAGACTTCCCCTTTTAAAATGTAGCATTTGAAATCAATATTTCCCATTACATCTGGTTGTGATGATGAAATATATGGAAACATCGCAGTTGATAATATCTGAGCAACTGATCCATAAAACTGTACTTCTGTGGTTTGATATTGATTGTACTTTTACTTCTCTTTTAGACATGTGAATGGGTCTGTGGGAACATTAAAAAAGGAGCGAGAAAAGAAAAACAACTGCATAGTGTTTATAGGTGTCTTTCAAAAGACAAATGCAACACTTAGAAGCTTAAGAGAGCAAAAAAAATATGGCTCTTTTCCTCCCTTTTGCCCTTGTGGATTTGCAAATGATGGTAAGCCTCCAAACCCAAGAGTTTAGGCGCAACAGAGCTTTGGAGATTCAGGGAACGTTCAGTCTAAAGCTTTCACTTTATAGTTGGAAAACTGAATCATTAAATCACTTGTCCCAGGTACCTTTCCCCTCCGTGACTCTGGCTTTTGTTTTTCTCCACAAAAAAGAGAAGTCAGTCCTTTCATGATGAAGTGTCTGAACTTGGTTCTTTGGGGCTTTCCACTCAAGCCCACCACATCAATGCTTCATTCAATTTTCTTTTAAAACAGTATTATCGAAGGAGGAAACTGAGTATGACCCTGGGAGAAGTCTTGAACTTTGTCTTGAAAATCTACATAAATTTTTCACTTTCATGATACAGCTGTGCTTATTTTAGTTTAAAAACACCAAATCCATGGGTAAAGCTGGTGCTCCGATAGGATACATCATCTTTGTCCTATTCTTTCAAATATTTATTGATAACCCTTCATTTGCTGAGAAAACATTGTGGAAGTCATTGCTACTATTGGCATTGGTGGCATAATCAGAAAGCACATGATTACAAATAATTGCACACAGATGTGGGAAGTGTTATGGTGTGCCTAGAAACGAGAACTAAACCAGCCCAAAGAATTAGGAAAGCTGATATTTAAGCAAAAACTTGAGTAGGGGGTGGCTTTGAATATTGCCAAGCTCATATTCGTTAAAGTAAGAGAATCACAAAATAGTTTTTCAATTGGTTTTTGCTAAAAGATGAGTCATGATGCATTTGTAAGGCACTATATTTTCTTCTGCATATAATTTAAATATCAAGCAAAAGCATCTTGTTTAAGTTATTTGTTGTTTTGGATTTTGAGAACCCTTTCCTCCAATTATCCTATTCACAGCTTAGGTGAGAACTCATCAGTCCTAGAGTATGCAAAGTGGAGTATCCTGGATTCTGAAATGGGCAGGGAAATAACCCAGAAGAATGAAGTTTAGAGATGCCCTTGAAAAATCAATCTTTGTTGCTTAAGGAACAAACTCAAACTTCTGGCTCTTAATTCCCTAAGGCTCTTTAAAATCCATACTCTTCCCTATTCCATTTTCCACTCTCTGTACAGAATGGGAATGGCACAATGGACTTGAGAAGCAGTTGGTTTTCTAAAGCATGAATTTCAGTTGGCTCTTTTGTCTTGACCTATTATTTAGCTAAGGAGACCAAGTTCTCAAATAATGGTGAAGATTATTTGCTAAAGGTTCTAGATTTTCATTAAGAAAATGAGTAAAGAATGATGAATAAACATGAAAGACAATTATCAGATTCTGTGGTGGGTCTTTACATGGAACCAGATGGTCTATGAATCCACACAAATGGAAAATTTATTTCATGTAGAGATCCAAAAGTTGAATAAAGAATTAGTATTTTTTATTAGAGTGCATTTACCCAAATGGTCTAGTTTAACACATTGTTTATATAAATGCAGAGTGAAGTTAAAGGGCTGATTATTCTTAGTCAATTGGGGATAAATTTGAAACTTTTTCCAGAATTTGTAGCTTGCAATCTAGCTTTTATGTACAGAATGTCTGGTTCCTCCAACATACACGTGTGGAAATTCTAACTCCCAAGTGAGGCATTTGAAGGTAGGGCCTTTGGGAGGTAATTAGATTTAGAGGAGGCCAAGAAGGTGGGGTCTCTGTGATGGGGTTAGTATTCTTACAGAAGGGGAAGAGGCCTGTTGCTACCACATGAAGACACATCTCTTGCAGAGATAGGGTGGCATTCTGCAAGTCAAGAAGAGAACCCTCACCAAGAAACAAGTCTACAAGCACCTTGATCTTGGACTTCCCAGCTTTCAGAATTTTGAGAACTTAGTGTCTATTGTTAAAGCCATCCAATTTATGGTATTTTGTTGTGGTGGCCTGAATTGGCTAAGATGTTAGCTATTTATTCTTTCTTTCCTTCAAAAAGTTATGGTTGATATAATGATATTTAGCAAATGTTTATATTGCTCTGTAGAATGATGTGGATTTCTGAAATATTTTTGCACATACATCTAGAGAAAACAGCATTCTATCATTTTTGATAGGACTATTTCAGACTTTTTCTTTCAAAGTTATGGATATTTGCCATTGAAAATGGCTGGTTCCTTTTTTCCCCTGAACGCTACACAGTTTCCTGAATTGCATACCAACATATTTCAACTTTTTGCCCTTGTAAATACTATTATATTGGTAGAAAGATTTTGGCCAGGTAACAGAGAGGAAAGATTATAAGCCATATTCTTTAATAATGATAATACATTGCCACAGTGAAGTATTCGTTATAAAGTTGTGTTGAGTATGAGAAATATAAAAGAGCCAAAGTTCCTTTATAAATGATTTTGCAAAAAATATTACCTTGAAATCTCTAAAGGGAAGGGGAAAATATAAAGGCAGGAGAAAGTCTCTTGAAACATAGAAGAAAATTTGCAAATGAAGTCTTTAATAAATATAAAAATTACAATATCTCAATGATCTCAAAGAAGCAATGCACTTACTTTAGTTCTTCAGAATGTGTTAATAATAACAATCATACTAGTAATGAATGATAAAAGAAGGTCATCACAGGTTTACCATTTTGTACCTAGGCAAAACTGTGGTCCCCCCAATGCCACATCTAGATATGGCTTCCACCCGCTTTGGATGTTGTTCAGACATCTGAATAACAACAAAATAAATTTTGTCCTTAAGATTGGTCAAAATATGAATACTATTTGTTAAGGTTTTTGTGAGTTTGTCAGATTTCTTAGTTGTAGAAGACAAAATCTACCATAACTAATTTAACAAAAATAAGATTTTTAAAGCATTCTTTGATTCTCAAAAAGCTAGGATAGTTGGAAAAATTAACTCCTAGTTGAATGTTTTAGAATACCTCTTAGAACCACTTAGATGCTCTGAAGAGGAACTTCTGCCTTTGGAATCACACTATGGCTTCCTCCCTTATAAAGACACCCTCTTGATCTCAGTCAGTGCCAGCCTAATGGATGCCCTGCACCTGGCCACTTCCCTGATGGTTCTCTGATCAAAGTTTCATGTAAGTGTTTCTAACTGGTGTTTTTCTGCTTGCTGAGGGAACTGGGAAATGTAGTTCATTTTTTAATTCTACTTTTTTTTATTAAGAAATTTAGTCGTTGTACAATCAAAAATGCTTCCAACAAAACAATATGTTATGTATATATTCTGAAAATTAGATTTACCCCCTAGAGCGCCCCCTAATTTCCCATCCTCACCCCTCCCCCTTTCCCCCCTCCCTCCTTCTTCCCAATGCATCTCTATGAATGCCTTAGTTTGTGTGTCACTATACCTTTGTTGGGTTTAATACATGAGAGTTGACCACCATTCACACTGGCCAGAGTCTAGCTCCAACCTCCACAGATGAGTGAAGACATTCGACCCTTGGTTTTCTGGGTTAGGCTAACTTTACTCAGCATAGTTTCTTCCATAGCCATCCATTTATCTTCAAAGGCTGCAATATCATTGTTTCTAATTGCTGTGTAAAATTCCATGGTATATATGTACCACAGTTTTTGGATCCATTCACAGTTAGGGGCATCTGGGTTGTTTCCATAATTCAGCTATTGTAAATTGAGCTGCTACAAACATAGATTTTGCTGTGTCATTGTAATGTGCTGATTCCAACTCACTGGAAAAATACCCAGAGGAGGAATATCTGGATCATATGGTGGGTTCATCTCTAATTTTTTGAGGATTCTCCACACTGCTTTCCAGAGGGGCTGTACCAGTCTGCAGCTCCACCAACAGTGTGTTAGTGTGCCTGTCTCTCCATAGCCCCTCCAGCATCTATTATTGTTAATTTTCTTCATTTTTGCCATTCTGACTGGCGTAAGGTGATATATTAATGTAGTTTTCATTTGCTTTTCTCTGATTACTAGAGATTTAGAGCACTTTCTCATGTATTCATTGGCTTGATAAATGTCTTCTGTTGAGAAGTTTCTATTTAGCTCTTTGGCCCATTTATTGATTGGGTTGTTTCTGTTTTTGTAGTTGAGGTTTTTGAGGATTTTGTAGATTCTGGATATGAGTACCCTGTCTGAGAAATCATAGTCCATGATTCTTTCCATTTCCGTAGGAAACCTCTTGACTCTTTTGAATATTTCCTTGGCAGTGCAAAAGCTTTTTAGCTTAATGGCATCTCATTCACTGATTTTTGACTTTACTTCCTTCACTTTAGGACACATTTTGAGAAATTCTTTGCCTACTCCCAAATGCTGAAGTGTTGGACCTAATTTGTCTTCCATCAGTTCCAAGGTAGCTGGTTTAATTCTTAGCTCCTTGATCCATTTTGATTTGATTCTCGTGCAAGGTGAAAGATATAGGTCTGATTTCAACTTTCTGCAAGTGGCTGTCCAGTTTGACCAGCACCATTTGTTGAAGAGGCTGTCTCTCCTCCATGTAATATTTTGTTCCCCTTTGTCAAAAATCAGATGTTTAAAGATTTGAGGGTTTGTTTCAGGGTCTTCTATTCCATTGGTCTTCTTTCCTATCTTGATACCAATACCATGCTGTCTTTGTTACTACAGCTCTAGAGTATAGTTTTAAATCTGGTATGGCAAAACCACCTGTTTTGTCTTTCTTGTTTAGTAGTGTTTTGGCAATTCTAGTTTACTTATTGTTCCAGATGAATTTGAGAATTGCTTTTTCTACGTCTGTAAATAACGACATAGGTATCTTTATAGGGATAGCATTAAATCTATATAGAGCTTTCGGTAGGATGGCCATTTTAATTATATTAATTCTTCCTAACCAAGAGCATGGGACATCTTTCCATCTTCTTAGGTCATCTTGGATTTCATTCTTCAATGACCAATAGTTTTCGTTGAAGAGCTCTTTGATTTCCCTTGTAAGGTTAATTCCCAAGTATTTTATTTTTTTAGAAGCTATTTTGAAAGGGACTGATTTCCTGACTTTTTCTTCAGTCCTATTATTATTAGTGTATAGGAAAGCTATTTATGGATGTTGATCTTGTATCCTGCCACTTTGCTAAATCTATTTATGAGTTCAAGCAGTTTACTGATGGAGTTTTTTGGATCTTCCAGATACAGGATCATGTCATCAGCAAAAAGAGAGAGTTTGACTTCCTATCTTCCTATTTTTATCCCTTTGATTTCTTTCTCTTGCCTAATTGCTCCAGCTAGGGTCTCAACCTGACATTCTTGATCCCCTTTTCCTGCCCCATTTTTATCTACCCTGTATTGCTTTCTCTCCCGACCATAATGCATGCTCCATGAGGGCAGGGTTTTTCTGTTTGGTTTGTTGATACATCCCATGTTCTTATTACTGAGTTTCTAAAGGGTTAAACACTTAGTTGTCAACTTCATTGAAAGAGGGCCCAGATTACTCATTGAGGAGAATTAAGCATCTGCAAGATGTATTTATCACATCATCATGGTGGCATTAGAATAAAATTCATATTAACTGGTATTATTGAATGTTAGAATTGCATTCTCTGAACAAATTGTTTCTCTTTATTTTGTGACTTTAGGATCAAAAAGTCTTCACTTTTTGTACAAGATATTCTTTTCTGCTGAAAGGTCAACTCACTTTTGATGGTTTAATGAAGCAAGCTAATGTGTGGCCCACACAGAGCTCTCTTTGGAATTGTTATTAGTACATTCTGTTTCATGGACTCCTCTGAATCTAAGTTTTGGGTAGAGGGAAATACTTCTGACTATATTTTTATATTTATTTTGAAAAACTGCCATGGTCTGGAGTCTTACATTGTTAGTACCTTTACCCATAGAAAGGATCTGAGTAGCAAAGTAACTGTTGATCGTAAAATGTTTCTAAGCTTATGCCTAAAGTTTGAGGAAAACTGCCCACTTAAGGGAGATTAGTCAAAATGTGTCCCAAGTATGGAACTGAATCTGCATCTCAATCAACAGTATTGCCAAATTGTTAAAAAATTGCCAGGTGGCTTTTCTTCTCTAGATAACTTGGTTTGCTCAGATTAAATAAATTGAAAAGATAAAAGTAAAACTTGTACTTACCTTAGCTCTATTGAGTCAGAACCTTGGATTTACCCCAGGATATTTGAAAATGTGGCAATTACTTGATGGAAACATCCCCTGCAGAAGGGGCAACTGTACGCTTGCCAACTGGCATTGGAGCTCTGCAGAAGCACTGCTGTGCCCTGTTCATTACGGTCTGTCTTGCCTCTGCATTTTACTCATTCCCTTCCTTTTCTTTTTATCTTTTAAATTTGAGCTTAAGAACCAACTCCCACTACCATCATCCTCTTGGTTCCGTGGCTTCCTCACTGTCCTGTGTGATAATGTTGTAATATCTGTCTTCCTGACCATTCCTTCCTTAGCCGCATCTTTCTTCTCTGTCCCTATTTCTAGCATGGTGTATGGCACATGATTCCAAGTGGGTGTTTTGCAATGACTTCTTTGGTTCATTGATGGATGGAAGGATGGATGGATGGATGGATAAATGAAAAGAAGTGATCATTACTAGCAGGTAGAGAAATATTTACAGAGCTTGGTACTTTGAAACTAGGTAAAAAAGGACTACTTTGATCCATGTACAATGTTGTAAATAAGTAGTACATTTTTCCCTTTCTAGGTCCACCCTAAAGTGAGAAATGAGATAAAAAATAATACTTAATGAAATCTTCATTCACTTAAGAATTCACTTTATACATGGAATAACAGAAGTTGGAAGAAGTTATAGAGTTTTTCTAGTCATAATATTTGTCATTGAATCACTATCAAAAGGAGGATAAGACAAGTTTTGGCCTGCCACTCTATGCTGACCATTTGGTCCTAGGTAGGGCACATTGTTGCAACAATATATTCCTAAAAGGGGAATTAAATAAGCTCCACTAATAACCCCCCATATTGCATATCAAGCACTGAACTTAATCATCCTCCTTCACTTCCATACATTGACCTGTAGTACACTGATATTCAGAGAGGCAAAGCAACATGCCTTAGTTTACACAGCACCCAAGTGGTAGATTTAAGAATCTGAACCTCTAGTTTTACAATTTCAAGATAGGAACTTTTCATAATAATATGTACTTCCAACAGACAGTGAAATCAGCAGAATCTTGACTGCAAAAGAGCATGATTTGAATCACCAATCGGAAAACTGAGGTTTTCTCGTAGACATGAAAAACAACAGAGGTGTGTTGTTTTTCATATAGAAGAGGTCAGGAAATGGAGAATGCAAAGGTTAATTCGGCTAGTAATACATTCAGCATACCCACTTAGAAAGTCTTCTTGATTTGGGGTGGGATGGGGATCTCTTTCAGCTAAGAGGAGAATTAACTCTTTCTCTTTAAAACATCACCTCACCACTTTTTGTCAATATAGTAATGTACCTTTCACTTACTGAGCCCTTGCTGTGCATGTGGCACTGGGTGTTTCCTGGCCAATGCTTCACTCAATCTGCCCAACGACTCTCTGCCCAAGTATCTCTATTTTATGGGTGAAGAAACAGAGGGTAAGTAAGGTTGCCCAGACTGTTCAGAGAGCAGCCTCCAGGTTTGAACTGCTTTTTTTTTTTCAAGAAAGAGAGGGAGAGAGAGAGAGAGAGAGAGAGAGAATCAGTTCTATTTGGTTTTTCACTTGGCTTTTGTTGCTCTGACACTTTGCTGTGTATGTGGTGCTTGGGTTTGAACCTGAGTACTTACGAATGCTGAGCAAGCACCATAACCACTGAGCCAAAGTGCCCCATTGAAGCACTTTCTTAACTGCCACACTTCACTGCCTCTACCTTGGAATAGGCAGTGAAACAAAAAATGGCCCTTTTAGATAGTTGGTATATTTAAAGCAGCTTCTTTCAGACACACTCTAATTTCTCTTTAGAAAGGGAATGCAGGTTGCATGAAGTGTACAGAGGACTTTATCTTTCACACTAGCAGGAGGAAAAAACACCAGCCTCTACACTTCTCTTTCTTGCAAATGAGATCTGCTTCTCCAGGGGAACCCAGCTTTTAAGGAGAGACATGTTAAAAGAAAGCAATGCTAAAAAAGCGATTCGTTGACTAAAGAGCTGGACAAGGAGCGATGGACCATTTACCCTGGCGGTCCTGGAATTAATGATTTTCCATCTCTCTGCAAACTTTTCTTTGGAATAACCTGATTTTACTGAATAAAATGATGAGTTTGGTCCCTAAGTCCCTTGTCCCATTGTTCCCTAATCCATTGTTCTCTCTATCCATTTATGCAACCAGTATTCATTGAGCATGTACCATGTGTTGGGCCCGGTATTGGGTCCTTAAGAGGAGAGGAAAGAAATGAAATTCCTTAGATTCTGCCTCTATGAAGCTTAGAGTCAAGTGAGGGAGTCCCTTATGAATCAAAGAATCACTGACAAATACACACTGAGCAATTGTTGAGGTACGGAAACAAAGTCAGGCAGTCAGTGTAGAAAGAATGATGAGGGTTGATGAGAAGGAAATTGGCTGATGGTCGTTTTCTTTAGGGAGCAAAGAGCACCCACATTCCAAATAAACAGATATGCATATCAGCTTAACATCCCCGCTGCTAGCAAGCGGGGGCTGAGATGCAGGCACCTACTAACAAAAGTACTTGTTGTACAGCTAGGCTTCCTCAGCAAGACTTCTGGGTGCTACGCTGTATCCCATGGTTAGTCAAGGCCAGGCACACTACGAGTCAGTGTTTGTGCCCAAGGTCCTGGGCATTACTTGAGAGCGTGCCTCACCCACCTACCCTGTGGGCAGTGTGCCTTCTTTGTTTGAACTGTACCTAGAAAGGGCCTATGAAAGTGGTGAAGGGGGAAGAGCCTCTGGATGGGATAAAAGGACAGACCCCAGGATAAGGGGCAGGCCCTCGGTTCCGAGGCCCCCTTCTTCCCCTGGGGAGAAGTCTGCTCTCTCTATTCTTTTCTTAAATAAGCCTGTTTACTCTCACTGCTTGCTTCACTTTCTAAAATAAAACTGGGTGCTATGCTTGCCTTGGCATCTGCAGCGTTTCTTCTTCAACTCTGTGGAATACGAACTCAGCACTGATATCAACTCGGTCTCAGTGTGAAGCGGCGCTCTGGAGCAAAGGACTGGAGTGAAAGGACGTCAGGCAGAAACAAACAGGTCCAGACTGGAGGGCAAGGAAAGTTTCGGCTGGAGGAGCTATGTTGGTGCTGGGGACTGGTGGAGGCGAGATTTCTCGATGCTGAGGGGTGGCAGGTGCATGGCCCCACAGCAGAAGGCAGCATGGTGCATCTTAGAAGTGGAAGGTGTGAGACAAGGGGAAGTGGGGCTGCCTGGGCAGGCCTCACAGCCTTGGCAGGGACCCTGGTCTCTCCCCTCGGAGTCCTGCACAGGAGATGGAGGACAAGTAATGTTTACATACCTTTTTTCTGGGGTCCTCAAGGACTTTTTTGAAGTCTAAGATGATGATTATCTCTGAGTTTTAGTTTGGGGACAAGGAGCCCTAGAGAAATTTTTTCCCACGTAAAGTTTAGGCTCCCTATCATTTTGGACCTTCGGGGAACCAAAAATAGTATTTTTCTTCCCTGTTTATTCTTTTTGCCACATTCATCAAAGCATTTTGAAATTCTATAAATACGAACAGACAATAATAAAAGTAAAAACTAATGCTTATTGGAGTTTTAACAGATTCTGACCAGGTACTGTGCCAAGCATTCTGCATAAATTTTCTTATTCAATCAAGACAACAAATTAATAATGTAGGAACCCTCAAGACTCAAGGCACTATAGGTGTTGGATTCAGAAGGCTGGAATTATACCTAATTGCAACCGACACATGCAAATTTACATTGGGGAGCTCTGAGAGAAGCCTTTAAAGTGTTTGACCAGCTACTGCAGGAGTACCTGGCAATGGCTGGCTGTCTGTGCTAATTATGCCTGTGGAAAGGACTTTCTGTAGCCATTAGGAACATCCACCCACAGACCTTTCTCTCTTGATGTCGGGGGCAGGTTATATCCTCCTCAGAGTGAGCGTGCAGCCTGCACATCAGGTTTAATCATAATTCTTAGCATTTGTACAGAACAGGTTGTTTCTAAATGGCTTTGCATTCAATGGTGAGGTCACCTCCAGGGCCTTCCCTTCCTGCCTGGCATGATTTGCCGCCTCCCCATTATTAGTCAGGCCTCTTGATTCAAAGATAAAAAACATCAGCTCAAACAAGCAAGGGGAAAAAGGGAATTGATTGGCTTATATAACAGAAAAGCTGAGAGGTAGTCAGACTCCAGGGTCAGCCTCCACGATGCTCCTCTCTCTCTGTGCTCCAGCTGAGTCGAACTCAGTTCTTTTGGCAGGATTTACTTACACATGCTTGCCAATCATCAAGGATTCTGCTTGTGTTACTTATTCCTTTCTCTACTTTTTGGCTGGTTTAGTCAGCTTTTTTCGTTGCTGTGAGCAAAAGTCCTGACCAGAATAATTTTAGAGGAAGAAAAGCTTATTCGGTGCTCATGGTTTATTCTCAGCCCAGTGATGGCTGACTCCATTGCCCCGTGCTGGAAGTAAGGCAGAGCAGCAGGGCAGAAAGGCCTGCTAGAGGGAAGCAGGTCAGCACACGACAACAAGGAATCAGAGAGATCTCAGCTCACCAGGGACAAAATATAAACCTCGACGATACACCCCCAGTGACCTGTCTCCTCCAGCCTCAACCTACCTGCCTACAGTTACCACCTAGTTAATCCATTCAAATGGATAATGCACAGATTAGGCTAAGGCTCTTATAACTCAATGATTTCACCTCTAAACTTTCTTGCATTGTCTAACATGTGAGCTTTTGGGGATCGTATTATACTTAAACCATAACACTGGCTGATTTTTATTATTGAGTACCTAGAGGAATGGCTGGTCTCTAAAGATGACTCTTAATGAACTCCACCTCCAGATATTCATACTCTTGTGTGGTCTTCTCCCTTGCTGAATCTAGCATGTCCCTGGGATTCATTTTTCCTGACAGGAAGCTGCAATAGTGGTTTTGTTTCAGAGTCCTGCCTAAGTCTTAGGACAGTGTGGAAGCTCCCACTTTTATGTTTCAGGGAGACCTTTACTGTCAGTTACCTTGTTGGAGAAACCACATGGAGAAGCCACATGAAGGTGGAGTACCCCTAGAAACACGAGGTGGTGGGGAGAAAGAGGACCAGTAGTCCCAGCTTTCCCCGCTGAGCCAAGCATTCCCATCATTCCCACCAAGATACCAGACATGAACGAGCCATCTTGAATGCTCCAACCCATTTGAGCCCTTAGATAACTATACTCTAAGTCAATGGCACACAGAGCTGAATGATCAGCCGTGGACTTAACCAGCCTGGAGAATTGTGAAAAATAAAAATTCGTTGTGGTTTTGGGCTATTAACATTCACACGGTGCATTGTTGCATAGTAATAATTATGGGGCCTGGAGTGGTGGCTCAGCTGTGTCGGTGCTTGCCTGGCAAGCACAGGGACCCGGGTTCCAACCCCAGAACCACGTATACAACTAAGTGTTGGAGCAACTAAAGCCATGTGAAAAACTAAATAAAGTTGTTTCTCTCTTCCTCTGTCTCTCTCAATGTCCCTCTCTCTTTGAAAAAAATTTCAAAAAAAATTATGAAAACTCATCATCTGCCAGGTCTTGTGCTCATTCTGAGTTTATAATCATAAGTACAGTAGGCACGGTTTATAGCCCTCCATGTCTACCCCTCCTTCCGACTTCTTCCTGCTTGGGGACATTTCCTGACTGTGTTTACTAAATAAATTTCCTTCTAATAAACTCTAACAACACTTTACTTCACTTCCATATCCCTTTGCATACACAAAACAATTGGTTTAGATATTTGCTATCTGTTTTCCCTGGTAGAATGTAAGCCCCCTGAGGGGAGGGTTCATGCACTGCTAACTCGGCTCTATGACCTCCCTCCCTGTGCATTGCCTGGGGCATGATACACACTCAAAAACATTTGCTGACTGATTAATGGTTATCTCCTTTCAGTTTGCTATTTTTTTATGTTGGAAAATATTCTGGGATGACGAATTCTTCACTTTCCATATGACATTTAAAAGAAGACAAGTCACTTCCAATGGGTTTAAAACTCTTTAGCTCTATAAAAGCAGTCTGAATCTAAAATATATGTTTTTATAACAATAATCTTTCCCTGGTTGTCATTGAAAATTTCATGCATGGGGATTGCTTTTTTCTTTCTTTTTTTCTTTTATAGGATTTCTTCTATGAATATCCCTCAAGGAACACCACTAGTCTCTTAGTCAAATGTCTTCTTTCTAATCCTGATACCTTCCGTGGCCTAACTGGTGTGGAGGATAAAAGAAGAGAAGAGAAGATTTTATTGGTTTAGAGAAATACAAAAGTGGAGTGTTTGGTTTCAGAGAAGTACAGATCATGGTCCCTGGAGTCAGCTAGTCTGGCATAAAACAAGACTAGAGTCCCTGCTTTCAGACTGGGTACTGGATTCCTCTCTGTCTTACATCAGCAAACTCCTTTGATGTTGGAAGCACTTCTTGTTAGCTGGATCCAAACCAGCCATTTCTTTGACTTCAGTCTTTACTTTGATTGGACACAATGCAACTTTGTCAAAGCAGTGACAGCAGTATGTTTAAGAAATAGCCTTCTTAGACAAAAACATTTACCCATGGTTTGGTTTTAATATATGAACTGCTTTAGAAACATTTTTCTTTACTGGTTGATAGGTCATTAAATCTTCTGTTGTTTGCTAAAAGCTAAGGCCTATTTCTGTAGACATTTCTCTTTTCTTTTTTTCCCCCATATTTCATTGGTGCATTATAGCTGTACATAATAATGATGTGGTTACATATTCATGCATGCACACAATATAACAATATAATTTGGCCAATATTCCTCCCCAGGACTTCTACCCTTTCTCACCTCATCCCAACCCCTGGTCTCTTTCTTCTACTGATCTCCCTTTTATTTATTTATTTTTTTACTTTACCAGTTTTTATTGATTGTATGGGAATATTTAGTATCTTAGAGGTGAAAAATATACTATTTTTTAAATCCCTCATTTTCTTTTCTCTTTTTCTGTCCCATCCTTCCTCCCCTCTCCCCTTCTCTTTCCCCTACTCTACTAGACTTCCTTTGGCTTGGCTATTAATTTGTGTTTGAAGAGTTCTTTATGTAATCTTATCCTCTCTCCCCGTTTCCTTTATTTTTCTATCTTCCGCATATGAGAAAAAAACATTCCAACTTTGAGTTTCTGAGTTTGGCTAATTTCACTTAGCATGATATTCTCCATTTTCTTCCATTTACTGGTAAATGCCATAATTTCATTGTTTTTTTTTTTTCCTTTGGGAGAAGGACAGTGAGAGAGAGAGAGAGAGAGAGAGAGAGAATCATTTTATTTAGCTTTTCATATGGCTTTCATTGCTCAGACACTTAATTGTGTACATGGTGCTGGGGTTCGAACCTGAGTCCTCATGCATGCCAGGCAAGTGCCATATCCTCCAAGCCACTGCTCTAACCCAATTTCATTCTTTTAACAGCTGAGTAGAACTCCATGATTTGACCTCAGTTCTGAGAATATCACTCTGAGGAATTAAGAACAGATCACAAAGGCAGAGACAAGGAGGAAATAGGAAGAACAGTTAAGAAACTACTGTGGACACCCAGAAATCCAGGAGATAACTGCTCAGACCTGAAGGGTAACAGTAGAGAAGATGAAAATTGGTCAAATTTGGGATAAATTATTGAAAGCAAATCCAACAATAGTTATGAAAAATTATTTTTGAGTGTGAAAGAAAGGACACAATTAAGGACAGCTCCAGGGCTCATGATCCTAGTAACTGGAAGGATGTAGTTGCCATTAACTAAGAGGAAGATTATTGGTGGGACAGATTTTTGTTGTAGGTAAGAGGACTGAGAAAAAGGGGAACATTAGGAATTTACTTCTGAATATAATCCACCTCAGATTTGAGAAGTCTGTTGGGTCTTTTAATGATACATAGTAGGCAGCTGAACATATGAATGTGGGGTTTAGGAGGGAGCTCCAGATGGAGATGTAAATAATTTGGGACTCATTGGCATATAATTAGTATTTTAAACCATGAGAATGTGTGTAGTTAGCAAAGGTGTGAGTATAGCTAGAGGAGAAAGTACATAAGACTAAAAGCTGAGCCCTGAAGGATTCTAATAATAAGAGGTCAGGATAATGAGAAGAAAGCAACATGCCATGTATTTCCCTCAAAGAATTTGGCAGAACACTGAACATATGATAGGTGCCCAGTAACTATATGCTGCTTGATGAGAACTGGACATAGTAAAGATGAGTTCTCCAATAGGCAGACACCATAGCCAGAGATCCCAAATGACTGGCTTCTCCTTTCTGCCTTTCATTGCCTTTCCTCTAGTCCTTTCTGATTATACCTTAACAAAGAGCATGCGCATTCCAAAGGAAAGTGAGGCCAGCACTAATAATGCTTCCTACCATTACAAATACCATTCTACTTCTAATTGTCCCCATTTGTCCTGGTAAGCCAAGGAGAAAATTGATAGTACTTCCACCCAGATAATGTATGTTAATTCATTCAACTTATGTCCTCCACTGTAGGGAAAAAAGGAATGTGAAAAAACTAAAGCAATTATTACAGCTATGATTTAATGAGTATATATATATATATATATAATATATATGTATGTATGTGTGTGTATATATATATATATACACACATATATTAGTATATATATATATATATGTGTGTGTGTGTGTGTGTGTGTGTGTATACACACACAAAGTGTTTTCCATGCATTATCTTAGTTGATTCTTTCCTTCACCAAATGAATGACATGGCAATACTAGAACAGGATGGACCTCAGGAATATCCAAGGGAAAATGACCAGTATAATACAATAATAAATATTTACGTATGTGCTGGGGTTGTTTTATACCTGTGATCAGGATGTAGTAAACCTTCAGACACAGACAGGCAGAAGATTCAGGTGGGAAGATATAAAATCCCTCATGAGAATGGCAAGAGCAAGTTATAAACTCTGTGTAATTTTCTCAGTGTAGGGGGGTCTTAAGGGTGGAATATTTATGATCTCACTAGGACTTGAAGATGGGAAGTCAATATCTGCAACTAAGAGCCTACTGCATTGTCTCTTATTCTGTGTATTACGTTCATAATATTTTGGTTTCCATTTCCATAATGAAAGTTTACATCCTTTAAGTGTTTTTACTGGAACTTGTCCATCAATCACATAACCGTCTTGTTGTGACAGTGATGCAATTTCAATTCCCGTTACTGCGTGGCACAATAGAAGCTCATAGTACATAAGAAATTTGCCTGAGATCACCCAGGAAAAATAAATGATGGAACTAGATTTGACTCAGGTCTGCGTGATTCCGGAGTCTAATCTCCGAAACTCTGCTTTATATTTCTCCTCTAAAAGTGGGCAATGAGCTAGGTACATGTTAGCAATTCCTGCGGAATGCTCAGTTTCTGTTAGTCAGTTACCAAATGAAGAGAAGAGTAGAATGGAGACAGTTTCACCTTGAAGAAAGCAAGTTCACAATGCTCTTCTCCAAGGACCAGTCACACATGTCCCATGAAGATGAATATCAGATGGGTTCACGGGTGAGGAACCTCCACTGTTTCTGCTGAGAAAGAAAGACACAGGAGTTGTTACATTTGAGAGGTTGGGTTCCACAGTCTTTAAACTTTAAAAGAATGTAGGTAGAGAGAAATGTGCATTTCTTCTTTGCAGAAGGAAGAATATATGCAGAGGCAGGAAGAAGATGTAAAATTGTAGAAGAAACAAATGATTCCCTATTTACGGGTTATCCTCAGAGAGACATATGAGTAGCATGATTAACCCTTTCTTCAAGTGAAGGCATTTATGCAAATAATAAATGTAGGAGAGCAATGGCATACAGAGCTGAGAGTTGGATAGGGACCACACACCCCAAGAGCTTGAGTGCCAGGCTGGGGACTTTATCAGACAAGTGATAGAACATCATTTGGGGACTAAGTGTATGCATGCTGTCATCAGTACTATCCTGCAATAATAACCTATTGAACTGGAGAGAGATGACCAGAAAGACCAATGAGGAAGCTGCAACAAGTAGTTCATATGGGGTTAAATACTGTTGGGATAAGAGTTTGCATAGCACATAGTTGGAAAATGACAGTGGAGGGAAGGATGCACCTTTACGTCTATAAATATCAATGTTCCAAACTGAACAGATGCTAAGACAATTATCTGAGGTTCTATAGGGTAAAATGAAAGCTATAATATTCAACTTTTTTCTCTATGCTGGACACAAGGGTGGACTCTGGTCCCTTTCCTTACACTTTAGAGAGATGTTAAACACATCGCTGGTTCTCAAGGCTGCCACTATGACATCTTACCAGACATGGCTCAGTGTTCCCTCTGAAGTTTAACACTCTGGTGCAATTAACATCAATTTCTCCATACTGTTTACACTAATTGGAAACTGCTTCCAACATGAATCAATATTCAGAATGTCCCTTGTACTGTTTGCACTGTGAATAAAAATTAGAGATCATTTTTATTTACAAATTGCTGAAGTTAAGTTCCCTTCATTTAATATGTGGTAGGAAATTTCACAGGCTAGAAAGACATATGAACTAAAACTTGATCATTTAATTCTTTAGTATCAAATTATTTAAGAACATAGAGTGTTTTCTCAGGAAGTAAAAAAAGAAGGAAGAAAGGAAAACATGTATTTATTTGAAAAAGAAGAGAAAGAAATGAAAATAAGGACTGATGTTTTAGAACTTTCTTTCAGACTTACTATTTCCCATGATGAGCTTTATACAGGCTAATTTCAAGCAGCTGTCTTCCTGCCTATACTACAGGGATGGTACCTTTTTGTAACACAGCCGTGTGTCTTTAGAAATACACAGTTCTCCACTATGGGGAGACACCAATGTGCCCTAAAGATGAGCATTTTTTCATTGATGGATGAGAATGACAGTGAAGATAAATCATTTTGGAAATAGAAGTCTAGATATTTGGGTCATGGTGAATAAACTATTTTGAGGTTAAGGATTTGTAGTGAGTATATAGAGAAAAATACTATGTTCAACATTTGTTGAGGGATTAGTATATGGAAGAAAATTTTAATTTATTCTGCCTTAAAAAGAATTTCTTCTAAGTAGAATGTTTTATTTTGCATTAATACTAGCATTCATAGGTATGTTTACTTTATTGACAAATAAGATCAAACTATTGGATATGCACATATTATTCCTAAATGTGCTGATTTAGGGCAATAACTTAATGAATATTCCACATTCATTCAAAACAGATCCAATTCCTTCTAAAAGTTAAGATAAACTCACATTCAAGGCTTTTCTTTATCACTTAGGCATATGTTAATGCACTATAATAATGCCCTTCTTCTGAATCCAAACCACTTGAAGCACGTCTAGATATTTATAGAATTACTTATTTGAAAGGTTTAAGCCAGAAGACTGGGAGTTATCTCTAACTCCTCAGCCCTAACATATACCAGGTCACTGAGCCCTATCTAGTTGATTCCAGTAGTAAGTGAGAGTGATTGTCTACTCAATTGCTCTTTCTGGCCTTCCTTCTTTCTTATCAAGAAAATTCCATTTTGGTCAAGTACTGAGTTACCATGTGCTTCAGAAGAGACTGGGTGAATGTTGATTACAGTCTAAGCCAAGAATACTCGTTCCATTCCCCTTTCAAGTGATTGGTTCAGGAGTGGGCATGTGATACAATTCTGTCTGATCAAATGAGAAAACATCTGTTAATAAGAAACATGTGGAATTACGAAGTTCCTTTTCTTTGGACCCATACTGCTGAGTTTGCGTGCGACAACTGCCTTCTCAGAAGTGACACTGGCATCAAAAGGAAAGCAAGTCCAAGAGAACAAGTCAGCAAGGACAAAAAACCCTAAGATAATGGAGATATTGATTTAACCAATCTCAAGAATTTCTAGACCTCTCATTGATTTTTCACTTCTTAGATTTTTCTTATTGCTTAAGCCATTTTAATTGGGTCTTCTCTTGTTGCAGTGGAAAACATCTTAAGAATTTCTAACTCTCTTCTCTGAGTGTTCATTTCCATTCATATTGCCTTAGTTCACCTTTCCTCTTTTGGGTGTTTGCAATACCCTTCTGATTTTCCTGACTCTAAGCCCTTCTCTCTACTCCCTACTCCTTCCAAAAATGATTAGTCTAACATGTAGCAACACATGTCTTTTCCCTAAATTCCAAACTTTACATATAGTTGCCTGTGCCAGAGTCTCAGCCTCATGTCCTAATGTACCCCTGCATGCACTGTGTTACATGTTTTTGAAACTATTCATGATTTCCAAAACATGCAACATTGCACACCCTTGGCACTTGCTGCTGCTTCTTCTCTGCTGAAATGGCATTCCTGTCCATGCCCATTTGGCTGATGCTCTTCTGACTACTGACCATTTTCTCCCTATTATTTGTTGCTTCTTTTATGCTACCATTTTATACTGTGCACCCTATTGCAATTATCACAATGCATTGTAATTACTTATTTTTGTGTCTCTCTAGTCGTCTATGACTTCATGGAAAATGGATGTTAAACTTATTGAATCCCTAGCACCAAGTATAAATCTTGACCGGATTTTTAATGTATGATTATGGAGTGAAAAAAAGGAAGGAAGGAAGGAAGGAAGAAAAAAAGGAAATTCATGCATGAAATCTGCCATCAACTTTAAAAAGGTTTGAGGAGCCTAATGCACTCTAGGGACTAGTATCCATGATGATCGAATAATAATAGAGTGGTGGCAATAATACCAGAATCAAGAGTTAACACTTACTGAGGATTTTATCCGCACAACACTAACTACTTCTTATGATTTATTTCATTTAGAGCTTATAACAACAAAGTGAAGAAGATACTATTATTACCATCCTCATACTCCAGAAACAGCTACTGCAGCTTAATGACTTCACTGTTTCATTTTTTTTATATTTTTTGAACAATCTTACAAGATTTTAACAAAATAATATAAAATGTGTATATATTCTGGATATTGCAGTTACCCCCAGAGTGCCCCCCCAATTACCCTCCCTTATCTCACCCTTCCCCTTCCCACTATATCTCTAAAAAAAGTATTAGGTTGTAAAGCATTACATCTTATCTGGATTTAACACATGCTAATAGACCAACTTTCTCTTTGTACAGGGTCTAGTCCCCACCTTCACAGATGAGTGGAGACAATCGACCCTTAGATCTCTGGGTTAAGCTGATTTTACTCATCATGATCTCTTCCATAGCCATCCATTTACCTTCGAAGGCTGCAATATCATTGTTTCTAATTGTTGTGTAATATTCCATGGTATAAATGTACCACAGTTTTTGGATCCATTCTTCCAGTGAGGGACATCTGGGTTGTTTCCA
>PVKS010011854.1:0-55397 GCA_004027875.1 Aplodontia rufa | reverse complement strand
CATCTTTGTATAAATAATTAGTGGCATTGGGCCAATAATTATACTAACAATCAGTAGGTAAAATTCTGGACATGAGATTCCTTGTAATCTAATTGTACCTGAGTTTGAGAGAAAGAAGTGTATTACTTTAGAAAATCTCATTCAAGTCAGTTCCTCTATAATTCAAAATTGAGAATGGATTTAATTAACTTAGCATTTAACTCGCTTTTCCTTGCCCTTGGATGAAAAGAATCTTCTTCTCAACCTGATCTCTGAGAAAAATCTCACGTCAAAAATCTGGTCATTGATACACAAGTGATCGATTTAGTGGGATTTACTTTTTGTTGTAACCAAGTGAAACATATCTCTCCTGGTGGGTTGGACAATAATAATAGTGTAATAATAGTGTTAGGTCAAAAGTTTCTGGTTTCTGCTGTTTGTTTTAAATACCCTGGGGGTTTTTAACCCTAAGAAGGGAGCATCAGCTTTGGAAAGTGTGACTTGTAGAAGTGTAGAAGGCGGTGTACAATCTTAGAGCGCCTCCACTTGACGCCTGAACTCCAGCCAACTATTGCTCTGATCCACAGCAATAGCATAAGTTACCCATCACCAGCATTTGTACAGAGCAGGGAATTCTGGTTTTAGTCAATTGACAGACAGCATTGCGTGTATGAGGAGATTCAGCATCACAGACAGCTGCAGGACTCTATTTCCATGGCTTCTTCCATCACAAAACGGGTAGAAACACATTCACTGCTTCAGGGTTAATCTGTATGTCTTCTTATGGCTCCATTTCTGTAAAATACTCTGTAATTTTGATACATGCTATATTTTCTTTAAATAACTAAGTTTAAAAGATTTGAGATTTATTCAACAGGTTGGACATACTGCCATCATAACCTCTTTTCTTCAGTGTGTTTTGAGAATGCAGCTCAACCGTTAGATTTTCATTGTGTACTCAGTCCATACACAGCTGTCAAAGAATCTTCATGAACCTGAAGATAATTTCTTGTGAAGTTGAATGCAAATGTACTGTCATTCATAGTGTTTATATAAAAATACCAGGAATCTTCACTTTTGCTACCTTGATATAGCATTGGGCTATCATGTTACAACATTGAAATACATCAATTTATTAAAAAATACTTTTGTAAGAAATGTATTATACTGCTTTCTGACCTCCAGAAGACTACACTGTTGTGTATTTGTGTTGGGAGTGGGAGTGGGAGGTATTTCTAAAACCCAAGCATCCCATCTGCTCTGCAGGAACATGGCCAACCCTTCTCCATCATGTCTTCTTCCTGTGTTCACAGGTACATTTACTCACATGTATTCCTCTTGCACTCAGTCAAGCCCATGTGTGCCAACACCTTAGCTCTGAATGAGCACATAGCCACCCACACCTGCTCACGCGCAGCAAGTGTCCATCCAGGCTTCTGGGGAATGGAGGCCTTTTTATCCCCCCTCTTTCTCCCTTTTATACTAGCTCCCTCCACTAATTTTAAAACTGCCCTTGAACTAAGTATTGTTAAATAAACAAGCAGCAGTCTTATGTGGTCTGTCTTATGTGGTTCATCCACTCCTTGCTAGGTTAGAATGTTATATAGGACTGGGGCTGTGGCTCATTGGCAGAGCACTTGCCTAGCATGCCTCAGGCCTTGGTTCAATCCCCAGCACCACAATAAATCAATCATTCAAGTTTTAAAAAAAAAATCTCAAGGATAAGAACTAAAGGGGCCCCCTAGTCTAATGTGGTTTTCTAGAAGACTAATAAGATTACCAACTGAGATCTGGTAAAGCAACTTCAGGATCTTGCCTTCAGAAAGGATGCCAGCTGTACTAGAGGACAGTGGTCTTCCCCCGCATCCCCATTATTATTGGTTCCTGAAGTTCTCCCCATCACTCAGGTATTGGCTTTTTTCTAATCTTGCAGAAGTGTTTACTAATAGATGAATGGCTTCTTGCTATACTTTCCAAAAGGTAAGTTAGTGGCAAACAATTACTTCTTTATAGAGTTGAAATCCAGAGAATTACTGAGCCCTCTCAAACCTGTCCTAATCCCTTCCCCAAAGGAAAAGCCTTTCCAAAGAGGATCATAACTTGAAACTACGCTGAGAATATGAATAGTTCTCTTCCTGTCAAGGCCAAAGGGAACACTAAAGAAATTTTAGGAGCTTCCTCTCTACCAGGTCAGGGAAGCATTCATTTCCCAGAGACTAGATGAGCCTGTACTCTGCAGCCCTGCCCTAATCTGGGAAGGTTTCGTGGTCCCAACAAGAATTTACCACTCCCGTGCTACTCCACTGCAGTAGTGAGAGCTGACCCCATCTTTCAGGAACCCTTTAGTGGGCCTCCTTAGGGGTCACATGCCAAAGTCCCAGGTGGTCTATGGGATTTTGTACCTGGATAACCTTAAGGTGCCGCACCCACTGCCATACGTTAGGCTGTCTTTAGAGCCTTATAAACATGTGGACTCAGGAGTAAACTCGTCAGTCACAAAGCCAGATTCCTCGATGTGACATGAGTGAGGCCTGCTTTACTCACTCTGCACTAGAGGAGGAATACTCGACAGGAATGAAAAATTAGGAAAAGCAGTTTGGTCTAGGTGGCCATTGAGCATCCAAATGGACTGGGAATTTGAGATTGCAAAGCTAGGATAATTAATGTCTTCCTCTTCTGCCAGATCAGTGAGTAGGTGCCACAGAAATGCCTTGGTTTTGCCCCCTTGATAGGCAATTGTTAATCCACAAAAGGCCGATGACCCCACAAATATAAAAAGGTCATTGCCTCAAGTTTAGAAACAATGGGTTTTTGAGGACAAAGGAGAAAACAAAGCTATCTTAGTCTAACTGTGCAATGTGCTCAGGGCTTTGCTGGGCACTTATTGTCACAACAGCTTCTGACATCCCTGCTTTACCCAGAAAATTGGGAGGTTATTGACATAAGACCACACAGATGCATAGAAAAAGCCCATTCTAGAGCTTTACATCCAAACACTGCTCTTTGAAAATGGAGACCACCCACTGCAAGCTTACTGAATCAATCAGCATTTTAGCAAGATCCTAAGTGATCTGTGTATTCATAGTCTAAGCAGTGCTGCTCTGTTCCATAAGACTCCATTCTAAATTCTGTGTGGTTCAAGCCTACTCTGGCGCAGAGAAATATTTCCCGGATAAAGTGACTGTCAGGCAACCTGGGCAGGTGAATGTCTAAAGGACCTGATAGTTGCTTCCCAGCCAAAAGTGAGTAGAGGTGTGGTAAGATTTTCTAAATCTTTACTGGATTTAACTCAGCCCATAAAAATTCTTCAAGGAGTTACTACCCCAATAAACACAAAACATGAGCTTGAACCCTCTGGAGTCCTACAGGAAATAAATACCTAAGTCCCTGATCTACGCATTAAGGTTTCTGGACTATTGTTTCAACTGACATCCACCTTCCTTCCTGTGAAAGCGTGGGCACGATGTGGCCAACCTATTCGCTTCAGTCACCACCGAAAGGCCAAGCCTCCCAAGCCATCCATCCCTAAACCCTTGCACTCACCTCCTGTGCACTTGCCCTCATCCGGCCAACACTCTGTTCATCCTCACTGTCCTACTTTCCAATGTACCCTCTGAAACTAAATCTGAGATGGGCAAACACCCCAATCGATACCACCTTTCCAAATGCTTCGAAAAGCTTTCTGCTTTATCTGAAACGTGGCTACCACGATGCCCCGCTGAAACCAGTGGTGTCCCCTTCCGCCAGCTCCCACCCCATCGCTGTCACCTGCTGCTCTCCCTCTTCCAGCTCTTCTGTCTTCCTCTCCAGGCGTTTGCTGTCATCATTGCACAGGGACTGCCGTTGCTCAGATGGCCCATCCAACCCTCTGGTTCGCTGTTTCTCAGTGGAAGCTCTGCTGCCATTCACGGCAGAACCTTTATTTGTAGTAGACGATCCCACACGTGACAAGATCTCTGTCATCAGAGCTGGAGCAGTGGCTCAGCGGTTACACCACTTGCCTTGCACGCACAAGTACATGAGTTCAAACCCCAGCACCACATACACAATAAAGTCTTGGAGCAACGAAGACCACATGAAAAACTAAATTTAAAAAAATTGTTAAAAAAAAAGGGGGGGCTGGAGCGGTGGCTCAGCGGTTACAGCACTTGCCTGGCATGCGCAGGTACAGAGGTTCAAACCCCAGCACCCACGTACACAACCAAGTGTCAGAGCAACGAAAACCATGCGAAAAACTCAATAAAAAATTCATTCTCTCTCTCTTTCTCTCTATCCTTCTCTCTTAAAAAAAAAAAAAAAAAGATCTCTGTCATCACCACACCCTGCCAGCAGTTACCAGCATTTCACCCCCTCCACCGTCATTGCAGCACTAAATGTGCCTTTGCCCCCTGTCACACACCCCAGGAGGAAGCAGTCCTGTCCTCGGTGAGAACGACTGCTAATGTCTCAGTCTCTCCATCTGCTCTCCAACTAGTCATGTCCCAAAGCATTTCTGAACTCTTAGCTTCAAACATTTTGGTCCACTAATTTCCTTGATTGCCCTAGTACCCTACCCTGCAGCAGGTCTTTGACCTTATTGAGATCCCAAACCCAGTAAATCCAGCACTTGTTACTAACATCACCTCTCTCTCTCCATCATTCTTCTTCTCACCCAGCCTCAATTCCATGGTCAATGTGCTAGTCTCTTTGTCACTGACTAAGATACCTGACAAGAGCAACTTTAGAGGAGGAAAAGTTTATTTTGGCTTATAGTTTCAGAGACCTCAGTCCATGGTCAGCCGATTCCATTGCTCT
Organism: Aplodontia rufa; assembly: GCA_004027875.1. Classification (NCBI taxonomy): domain Eukaryota; kingdom Metazoa; phylum Chordata; class Mammalia; order Rodentia; family Aplodontiidae; genus Aplodontia; species Aplodontia rufa. Next base: position 50,624 of record PVKS010011854.1, on the reverse strand, counting down.
GGGCCCAAAATGAGGCAGAACATCATCACGAAAGGGTGTGAGAGAGGAAAGTGACTCAGCTCATGGCAACTGGGAGCAGGGCCTGCACCTCCAACCAGGTTCCACCTTCCAGTAGAACATTCAGCTATCAATGGGTTAATCCACTGATGAGGTCAGAAATACACGATCCATCACTGCCTCAAAGCCCCACCACTCTCGGCACTGGAAACCATGCTTTCAACACGTGAGGTTTTGGGTTTTATTGTTTTGTTTTTTGTTGGTACTAGAAATTAAACCCAGGGGTGCTTAACCACTGAGCACATCCCCGGCCCTCTTTATTTTTTATTTTGAAATGGTCTAAGTTGCTTATGGCCTTGTAAGTTGCTGAGGCTATCTTTGAACTCACAATCCTCCTGTCTTAGCCTCCTGAGTCACTGGGATTACAGGAATGCACCGCTGCACCCAGCTCAACGCACGAACTTTTGTGAGACTTTCCAGATCCAAATCACAACAGTCAACAATTAAATCATTTCCTTCTTAGGACCCTCCATCTACATCACCATCCCTTTGTAAATTGTAATGACACGGGGGCGAGAGCAATTGCTCAAGCTCAATGGTTAGAGCACTTGCCTGGCATGTGGCTGGCATGTGTGAGGACCCAGGCTCAAATCCCAGTACCAAATACACAACTAAGTATTAGAGAAACAAAAACCAGATGAAATAAATAAATAAAATTGATTCTTTCTCTGTCTCCCTCCCTCTTAAAAAAAATTATAATAGCATGGCAAACCCAACTCTGTTGGGACCTAGAGACCCTTCTGCGTCTGAGGTCTGATGAGCTGAAAGTTGCTAGAGGAAAAATCACACAAGTGGGCTAACTGGCTAAATTTGAACATTCCTATCCACAAGCCTCAATTGGCCACTCAACACCACACCAGCTCCTGGGAAGGCTGCCTTCCTGCTCCGCCAGTGTCACTCCAGACCTCTCTCTCATCAAGTCTCACACGTTTCCCACTCACACTTCAGCTGAGAACTGCAGTTTATGCCGCCATAAAAATATAGAGATAATTTAGGCAATTGACCTTCAATCTACAAAATCACCAGACTTTGCACCCAGAATCACTATGCACACTGCCATGGGAGAAGCTTCCTACTGCTACCAAAGCCAGCCCTTCCCTGTCCCTGGATCCCCCCACCTCCAGGCCTTGGCTCCAACAGTTATTCCTTCTGTCCTTTGAACATGGGATTCCCTCTCTCCACTAGACTGCTCTTGTCAGCCTGAAACATGTTATACGTTTTCTCCTCTACAAACAAAACCTTCCCTCAACTCCCCCACCAGAATGAGGCAACACTTCTCTCCACAGCAGTTCTTGCGACCTTCATGTCCCATTCATTACTTTTTAAAACACTTGGATTGTTAATCATATACACAAAAGAGTTAGGGCTGGGAGTGTGGCTTGGTGGTAGAGCGTTTGCCTAGCATGCCAAGGCCCTGGGTTCGATTACCAACACCACAAAAAAAAAGAAGAAAGAAAGAAAGAAGGAAGGAAGGAAGGAAGAAAGAAAGAAAAAGAAAAGAAAAAAGAACATACAGAGTGTATACGTATATGTACAATTTAAGAATGATAAAATGAACTCTATTCAGCTTACACAACAGAATGTTAGCAGGACTGTAGAGTGTGTCTAAGCCCCTCCCCAGGGACTTCCTCTTCCCTCCACCAGAAGGGTAACCACCATCCTGAAGTTCATGTTAGTCATTCCTGCATGTGCAAGCCTAGATGATACGTGCCTATTTTTGAACTTTACATAAATGGAATCATACTGTCTATATTGTGTGATTTTCAAATTCTATATTTTTATAATTCATGCATATTAGTGTTATAATCATACTTCATGTTCATACTCTTGTGTGTGTGTAAATACTCCAAAATTTGTATTTATATGTTCTATCTTTAATGGACATTTGGCCTGTTTCAGTTTTATCGCTATGATGAGCAATAGTTCTATAAACATTACAATGAATGTATCCTGCCACAGATGTGAGAATTTTTTTCTAGGAATGAAACTGCTAGGGTATAGGAAATATGCGTGTTCAACTTGATTAATGTTAGAAAAACAATATACTCTTATTATACTTTTATTAAATAAAATCCCATTCAGTCCTCTCTCTATCTGCTGATCAAACAGAGCTCCAAATCTAGTTATTCCCTTACAGCGTCATATAATGAAATTTCTCAGAGCCTCACCTTAAAAATATTTTTCACAATTGACTAAAAGAATCAAAGAGATGAAACCCATGCCAACCTCCCACACAGTCACTGGGAAAGATAACATTCAACATCACAAGAACAGTTTTTAGAAATCTGATTGGATGTCTTATTCTTCTATGTAGAGTTGCATTCGGTGAATGTTCATCACTATTTGCTTCTTTCCTTGAGAAACAGTCTGTTTAGCCTCCTAAAACTTTAGGAAATACATTTTGGGGGGAGGCAATGAGTAAGAGAGAGAGAAAAAGAGAAGAAAGAATCAACTTCATTTTATTTTTCCATCTGGCCTTAGTTTCTTGGACACTTAGTTGTATAAGTGGTGTTGGGATTTGAACCCGGGTCCTCATGCATGCCAGGCAAACACTCCAACCACTGAGCTACCACTCCAGCCCCAGGAAATAAATTAATAAAAATAGTTGTGAAAATCATCTTCAAAAGGAACCTCCATCTGGCTGCTTATCTTCTGTGATAATTCACTGTATTGGGTATGATGTTGTGAATGACATCTGGGTATTCCTGAAAGTTACCCATACTTGGCAGGTTTCTCTGACAGATCAAAGGAGGACTGCACTCTTCTCTTCCACACACACGATGTAAAATCAAGCCCTTGACACTCTGCAAGATGTATTATTTAACAAATCATCCGAGAACCCGTGTTTCATCTGATTCACACTAGGTAATGTAAATCATTTTCCAAAGTGGCTGTAACACTCCCACCAGCAGATTTTAGTTCCCATTACTCCATATCCTTGCCGCTTGATATTGACTAACTCTTTCATATTTGCTGATCTGTTAACAGAACCTGGCATCTAGCTGAGCTTTTGATTTGCATTTTCCTGCTTATTAATTGCAAGTCTGGGCCACTTATATTATCTGTAAAATGTCTCTCCTGTCTTTTGCCTATTTTTCAATTGGATATTTATTTTTTTCTTACAGATTTATAGGAATTCGTCACATATCTTGGCTACCATTCTTTCTTTTTTTTTTTTTTTTAGGAGGGAGAGAGAGAGAGAGAAAGAGAGAACCATTTTTTATTTATTTTTCCATCTGGTTTTTGTTTTTCGAACACTTAGTTGTATATGCAGTGCTGGGATTCAAACATAGGTCCTCATGCATGCCAGACAAGTGCTCTAACCAGTGAGCCACACTGCTCTAGCCCTCCTGGCTACCATTCTTAAACAGTTCTATAGCCACACATATTTTCTCCTAATTTGAGGCTTGTATTTTTATTTTCTTTAATGAAGGTGTTTTGATAAACAAAAATTCATTTTAAAGTAGTCAGAGTATCAATATTTTCTCTATGATAAATAATTTTTCTATCTTAAGAAATCTATCTCTCTGGGGAAGCTGAGACAGGAGGATGGCCAGGTCAGGGCCATACTGGGCAACTTAGTGAGACCGTGTCTCAAAACAAAAATTACAAAAGATGGTAGCTTGGTGGTGAAACACCTCTAAGTTCAATCCCCAGTACTGAGAGAGAAAGAGAGTGAGAGAGAGAAATCTCTCTTTCTAAGTCATATGTCTCCTATATTTTCTCCTAAGTTTCAATGTTTTCTATTGGATTTAAGTCTTTAATCCACTCATAATTGTGAGGGAGGTAAGTATCTAGCCTACTTTTTCCCATCTGGATAGCTATTTGTCCTAACAAAATACACTGAAGTCTGTCCTCTACCCACTCATCAACAGTTTCTGCGTTCCCGTTAGTCAGATTTCCGTGAATGTGTGACTGTTTTCTGAGCTGTCTGTACTCCCTCTGATCTATTTACTATCTCCAGATCATTGACACACTATCATTAATTGTTAAAGCTTTTTAAGTCTTAATCTGAAGCCAGGAATGGTAGCGCACACCTGTAATCCCAGCTATGTGGGAGGCTGAGGGCCTAGGGTCACAAGTTCAAGACCAGCCTGGGCAACTTAGCAAGACTCCACCTCAAAACAAAAACAAAGTCTCAACTTTGATGGAGAAAGTCCCCCAGACTTCTTCAGGGTGCTTTTTGTATTCTTGACCTTTTATCCTTCCACATAAATTTTAGAATGAGCTTCTCAGGTTACACACACACCGTGTTGGGATTGCAGTGATCAACTCGCAAATAATCAACTTCTTGATGGTGTCGTCACATCTTTATTCAAAAATATAATGTATGGGGCTGGAACGGTGGCTCCGCAGTTACGGTGCTTGCCCGGCATGCACAAGTACACGGGTTCAAACCCCAGCACCCACGTACACAACCAAGTGTCAGAGCAACTAAAGCCATGTGAAAAACTCAATAAAAATTGATTCTGTCTCTGTCTCTCTCTCTCTCTCTCACTGTCCTTCTCTCTAAAAAAAAAAAAAGTATTCTAAAGATGTCCATCCCTTTTATCTATACATACATTTAAAAAAAAGAATATAATGTATATTGATATCACTCCATGTAAATCAAATTGTGTGTGTACATGTGGTGCTGGGGTTGAAACAGAGCCCAGCATGTGTTGGACAAGCGTTCTACCACTGAGCTACACCCCCAGCCCAGAGAACTGATATTTTGTGTCTTTCAATAAAGTTTGATAGTTTTCTCTATGAAGGGTTTTCATGTTTTTTATTAGATTTATCCCCCACTAGGTCCCTTATATTTTTTTTTGTTTCTAGTACATATAGTACTTTTGTTTTTAGTATAAATAGTATTTCTTAAAATATAACTTAAAAATTACAATTGACTTTTTTTTTTCAGGGCTGAGGACCAAACCTGGGGCCAAGCACTCTGCCGCTGAGCTAAATCCCCTCCCCCTAATTGACATTTTTTAAAGAGAGAATGAGAGAGAAACAAAAAGAATCAATTTTATCTATTTTTTCATCTGGCCTTTGTTTCTCCGACACATAGTTGTGTGTATAGTGCTGGGATTTGAATCCAGGTCCTCACGGATGCCGGGCAAGCCCTCTAACTGCTGAGCCACCACTCCAGCCCCTACATCTTTTCTTTAAAAATTTGAGTGTTTTTAGAGCAGATTTAGGTTGATAGAAAAGTTGAGCAGACTGTACAGAATTCCTGTGTGTCACCTCTCTCACAATTTCCACTATTAACATTTTGCATGAACCAATACTAATACATTATTTTTTACTAATATCCATAGTTTACATTAAACCCTGTGCTATGGAGTTCTATGGATTTTGCCAAATACACAACTCATATGTTGACTATCACCGTAAAATACGGAATAAAAATTCCCTGTGCTCCACCTAGTCATCCCTCCTCCACTCCCAGCTACTGGCAGCCACTGATTACTGTTTTTGTAGGTTTGCCTTTTCTATAATGCCATGTTGTTGGAATCATGTGGTGTGTGGCTTTTTCATACTGGCTTTCTCTTAGCAATATGCATTTAAAGTTCCTTCGTGTTTTTTTCTGGCTTGATAATTCATTTCTTTTTATCACTGCATAATATTCCATTGCACGGACATGCCACAATTTCTCTATCCACCTATTGAAGGACATCAAAGAATATAAATATTCTCAACTCATTTGGATAAATCCCAAGGAGTTCATGGCCAGATCCTATTGGATCATAAGGTAAAAGCATAGTCCACACCTCACAGGTTCCATAACCACAGGCTTCACCAACCACAAGTGGAAAAAGATTTTAAATTGCATCTGTACTAAACATGCTGGGCAAGGGTTCTACCACTGAGCTCCACCCCCAGCCCAGAGAATTGATATTTAGCGTCTTTTCTCGTGATTATTCCCTAAACAATAGAGCGTAGCAGCTATTTACATGGAGTTTACATTGCATTAGGTGTTGTAAGTAACAGAGGACTTAACATATAGAGGACAATGTGCACAGCTTAATTGCAAGAACTATGCCATTTTATATAAGGGACTCAGCATCCACAGATGTTTACATCCTGTGATTCCAGTGTCCTGGAACTAATCCACCAAAGGGAAACTGTATGCTTAGTTTTGTAAGAAGTTGCCAAACTGTCTTTCAGTGTGGCAGTGCTATTCCGGGTCGTCACCGGTAATAAATGAGAGTTCCTGATGCTCCACACCCTCACCAGCATTTAGTGTTGTGCTTTGGATTTTACGTTTTATTTTCCAATTTCCTAAGTACATACGATATGGAGCATCTCTTCATGTGCTTGTCTTTTGTAAACCTTTAAGGAATTATCTGTTCAGACCTTTTGCCAACTTTTTAATTTGGACTGTTTTCATATTCTTGAGGTTTTTTTTTTTTTTTTAAGAGAGAAGGATAGTGAGAAAGAGAGACAGAGAGAATCAATTTTTATTGAGTTTTTCACATGACTTTCGTTGCTCTGACACTTAGTTGTACATGTGGGTGTTGGGGTTTGAACCCGTGTACTTACGCATGCTGGGCAAGCACTGTAACCACTGAGCCATCGCTCCAGCCCCATATTCTTGAGTTTTAAGAGTTCTTAAATAATATATTTTGTAAAAGTGCTTTGTAAAACTTGTGTTTTGCAAATATTTACCCCAGTCTGTGGCTACAATTGACTTCATTATTGTCCAACAATCTTGCTGAGCTCTCTTGTTAGTTTAGAAATATAAGATTCTTTTCTATTTAGTTTGTCATCTGCAAAACAGTTCTATTTCTTCCTTTCACATCCATATAACCTTTTTTAAATTTATGTGTATTTATTATCATTATTAGTTTTAACCTATGCCTGTGGTTAAAACCACTGAAATGATTTTGGCTTCATCTTAAAAGGGGAATGTTTTTAACATTCAAGTTTTTGTTGTTTATGTATTCTCAACCTCTGTAATTGGATATTTACACAATTGGAATTTATCTTCTTGATAAATTGATCCTTTTATTACTATGAAAATCTCCATGTTTATCCCTATTTATATTCCTTGTTCTAAATTGTTTTGTTTGATATAAGTATAGCCATACCAGCTTCCTTATGATTACATTTTTTTCTTTTTTCCATTCCTTATTTTCAGTCTCTGTGTCACTATCTGTAAAGAGGGTATTTTGTGTACAACATATTCGGATCTTGTATTTTTATTCCAGTCTGACAGTCTCTGCCGTTTAGTTGCAGTCCTCAGACATTTACATTGGATGCAATTACCAATATAGTTGAGTCTAAATCCATCAACTTGATATTTATTGTCCTATATTTTCTTTATTCTTCTTGCTTCTTTTGGGTTACTTCAATATATTTCAGTATTCCATTATATCTACTTTATCGGCTCCAAGCCTCTTTTTTTTTAGTGGTTGCTCATATTTCACAGTGTGCATCTTTAGCTTAGCACCGTACAAGCAATCTCAAACACTTCATGTACACTGTTAGCCCTTCAGATGGTCTGCTTCAGGTCCTTTCTCCCATTCTTTGTGCTAGTGTTACACATTTTACTTACACATAGGTTATAAACCACACAATTCTTTTCATTGTATCGGCTTTAGTCAACTGTCTTCTAAAGACATTTTCTCAGGCAAATTTTCTTCAAAAGACAAACCATTATCCTTTGTATCTTCCCACATATTTACCATTTCCAGTGTTCTTTATTCCAGTTCTTTTTCTGCACAGTTCCCCTCCTCCCTTGCCCTCTCCTGAAACTCCAGTTACAAGTAAGAGTGTTTGACCCTGCTTGGTGTCCATGACTCACTGACCCTCTCTTTTGTTCAGTCCTTTATTCTTTGTGTGCTTCGGTGTACATAGTCGCTATTGCTGTGTCACCACATTGACTGATAAATTTTGTGCAGCGCTTAATCTGGTATAAATCCCATCCAATGAATTATTCATTAAAGATACTATAGTATGGGCTGGAACGGTGGCTCGGTAGTTACGGCACTTGCCTGGCATGCACGAGGATGGGGGTTCGAACCCCAGAACCACATTCACAAAGAAGTGCTGGTGCAACAAAAGCCACATGAAAAACTAAATAAAATTGATTCCCCCCTCTCTCTTCTCTCTCACTCTCCTTCTCTCTCTTTAAAAAAAAAGGTACTATAATATTTTTTAATCTCTAAAAATTCTTCTATTTGTCTCCTCATTCTGTTCCTGCTTTCTGAGTCTTTGAGCATATTTATACCACTCACTTGAAATGAGTATAAATTATCTGCTAATTCCATGACACTTTTCATTTCTGGATCTATTTTTTAATTTTTCTCCTGATTTGGGGTCATGTTTTCCTGCTTATTGGCATATATAATGATATTTGATTGGATGCTGTGTATTTCAAAGGTTCTATTGAACAGAGGCTATTGGACTTTTTTCTGGTTGTCAGTTAAATTACTTGCATATTAGCTTAATCCTAAAATCTTTTTTGTTTTTTGTTGGGGTTTTTTTTGGGGGGGGGTACTAGGTGCTCTGTCCCTGCGCTACATCCCCAGTCCTTTTTATTTTTATTTTTATTTTTATTTTGAGATAGGGTTTCCCTAGATTGTAGATGCTGGCCTCACTTGGATCCCAAGTAGCTGGGATCACAGGCCTGTATCATGCCCGAACTCCTTCTGAAGCTTTTAAAAGCTTTGTTGAAGCCAGTTCATAGTAGCTGTTGCCCTAGGGCTGGTTTAACCTGCTCTTCAGCTGTGACCCTTCAGAGGTTGCTATTGAAAATCCCAGATGTTATCCTAGGCAGTGATCCCCCTGTTTGTGTAAAAATTCATACGTTCTGGGGAAACCTAGAATTAGGGGGAATCCAAGGAGAGCATCCACAACATGGCATCAGCCTTGGCTAACTATATAAATATACATTTGTTCTTGATTGTTTGATAATGATTCCCTCTCAATTGTAACTCCATATTCATCTAATTTAAAAAACAAAGAAGAAGGAGGAGGAGGAGAAGGAGGAGGAGTAAGAGGAGGAAGAGGAGGAGGAGGAGGAAAAAAAAGAAAGAAAGAAAGAAAATCCCATATGGCCAGCCAGGACTTTCTAGTCTGACTGTTCAGAGCTTGAACATCTGGAAACCTCAGAATTCATCAGCTCAAAACTTCCTGCTCATTCTCCACCTAGAGCCACCAAGTTTCACCCTCCTCCTCGCATAGTATTAGCAGTCTCAGGGGCTATGGAAATGCTGGAGCTCTATTTTTTGTGTCTTTCTCAGGTTGTCTGGGATTCTGCCTCACAATGTGCAGCACCCTCTGCCTTCCAGAACCTGGTTCTCCATTGTCACCTCAGTGATAGTGCCATTCTGTGCTTGCACATGGTCCCAAATGCATGTCTGGGCAGGAGGCCAAGGCAAATATAGAGTTCGCCTCATGTTTCCTCGCCTCTCAAGGATCACAGATCCACAATGACCCATTGTCCAATGTCTGAAAACAGGTTTTCACAGACTTTGACCAGTATGTTAGTTGTTTACAACAGGAGAACAGGGTAGGGCTCACTAATGAAGTCTCTTACAGTGTCTTAAAATGGAGACTTATTTGATTTTCTAAATAAATAATGGATTTTCAACTTCACATTTCTTACACACCTGACATAAACCTATTTGTGGCTTGGTCATAATGACTTTTTTTTTTTTAAGAGAGAGGGAGATTGAGAGGTTGGGGAAAGAGAAAGAATCTTTTATTTATTTTTTCATCTGGCCTTTGTTTCTCTGACACTTAGCTGTGTATGTGGTGCTGGATTTGAACCTGGGTCCTCATGCATGCCAGGCAAGTGCTCAAACTGCTGAGCCACTGCTCTAGTCCCACACAGCACCTCTCTGAACATATTGCTACTATAAGGCACCTAAACAGCAGGCAGACGGACAGATAGTCTACATTCTGAGTGAAACTGACCTGTAATTTTCCTTTATTAAAATAACATCTTATTTTGGATTCAAGCTTGTGCTAGCATTATGAAATGAATTAGGGGAGTTTCTTCTGTTTTCGAGAGAAGACTATGATTGGAATGACATGTACCTTAAATATATTTTTGTAGAAGTCGACTATTGAACTGACTAGACCTGATAATTTCTTTATAGGAATATTTTAAAACATTGATTCAATCTCAATAAGTACAAGATTATTCAGATATTCAATTGTTTCTCAAGTACATTTTTAGGGGTTACATTTTGTAGGAATACATCTGCTTTACCTTATTTTACAGATATAGATTGAATTTTTAATCTGAAACCCAAAATTTGACATCTTGCTCAAAAAATTTCAGATTTTGGAGCATTTTAGAGTTTTGATTTTTGGAATAGGGCTGCTCAACTAGTAAAATTTATGCAAATATTCCAAAAGTCAAAAACCTCCAAAAATATGAAACATTTCTGGTCCCATGCGTTTTGCATAAGAGATACTCAACCTGTATATTGCTTAAAACTGTTAGTAGTATTTTTTCTACCATTTTTTAAAGAGAGAAGGACAGTGAGAGAGAGAGAGAGAGAGAGAGAAAGAGAGAAACAATTTTTATTTAGTTTTTCATGTGGCTTTCATTGCTCTGAGACTTCTCTGTGTACGTGGTGCTGGAATTTGATCTCGCGTACTCGCGCATGCCTGGATAAGTGCCGTAACTGCCAAGCTACTGCTCCAGCCCTTTTTTCTTCCATTTTAATGTGTTAGACATATAGACATATCCTATTTTTCATTATTACTATCATCTTTATATTCATGGGTGACACATTTCCTCTTGCTCTCTCTTATTTGTTGTTTTATTGTTTATTAGGCTTTTTTCCCTCAAATAATTAGCATTTGATTTTTTTGTACTTTATTATTAGATTATTTTCTCTGTAATTAGTGTTTTATTGATTCTTCGTTTAGTCTTGTCCAATAATGTCGACTGCATACCATTTTTTCTAATTATTAAGATTTATGAGCCGGGCATAGTGGCAATACCTGTAATCCCAGCAATTCAGGAGGCTGAGGCAGGAGGACCACAAGTTTGAGACTAGCCTTAGCAACTTAACAAAGCCCTATGCAACTTAGTAGGCCCCTGTTGCAAAATAAAAAATAAAAATCGAGGGGAGGGGATGTGGCCCAGTGGTAAAGCACTCCTGGGTTCAATCACCAGTACCAAAAAAAAAAAAAAAAAGTAATAGTTTAGTATGTGATCAGTTTTTCTTAAGTGTTGCACATGTGTTCCCCCCGACCCCAGCGGTTGGGTATATTTTCCTCATCGTGTCAATTAGATCAAGTTTGTTAATTATACTGGTCAAATGTTCTAACTACTGAATTTTTTCACCTACTCAATTACTTGAAGAGACATCTTTAAAATCCCCCACTGTTATGGGGGTTTTCTTAATTTCCCTACCTACTTCTATTTGATCTTCTTTGTATATATTTAGGAACATTTTTATTAAGCACATGCATACTTAGAATTGTCATAATTTTCTGGTGAAACACACTATTAATACACAGATTGTTTCTACATAATAATCCGTATATCTCCTATAAAGTTTCTTTACTTTAAGTCTACTTTATCAAACATAAACATCGAAGCCGGGTATGGTGGCACACACCTGTAATCCCAGCTACTCAGGGGACTGAAGCAGGACGACAAAGAGTTGGAAGGCAGCCTGGGCAATTTAATGAGATCCTGTCTCAAAATAAAATTTAAAAGCCTTGGAATGTTGCTCAGTAGTAGAGCACTTTCCTAGCATGCCCAAGACCCTGGGCTCAGTCCCCAACCTTACCCCACAATCCTGCCAAAAAAATCAATACACTCATGCCAGGCTTCTTTTTGTATAGCATTTGCCTGGTACATCCTTTTTTTTTTTTTTTTTTTTTTTAAGAGAAGGACAGTGAGAGAGAGACAGAGAGAATCAATTTTTATTGAATTTTTCACATGGCTTTCGTTGCTCTGACAGTTGTTTACGTGGGTGCTGGGGTTTGAACCTGTGTGCTTGTGCATGCCGGGCAAGCGCCGTAACCACTGAGCCACCGCTCCAGCCCCCTGGTACATCCTTTTCAGTACTTTGACTCTTATCTCTTCTGGGTCCCTCTTTATAGAGGTTTCTCATGTAGTTGGATTGTTGGTTTTAGTTTTTAATCCTGAATCTTTGTCTTTTAGCAGAGTGTAATACATTTGTTGGGATAACTTACATAACTAATTATATTTCATCCTTTTCTTTTGTGCTTTTTTATCTTCCCCGGTTTTTAAAGTTTCCCCCTTTCTTTGTTATCTTCTGGTTTATCAGATTTCAGTTGAGAAATCAACCATCAGTGTAATTGCTTTTCCTCGTTCATCCTTTAACTTGTATCCACGAGCGTATGCTACGTGCCACTCACTCTTCTAGCTGCAGATCACAAACCAAACAAGCGAAACCCCGGTCTGCAAGGTGTGGACATTCTGGAAGTATGACTTGTGTCTCCGACTGACAGATCTTTGGTACCCTGCAGCATCACTACAGTGTGTCTAGCTACAGACTGTCTTCTGGCTTTCTGAATCTGAACAGCAACATCTATCAACTTTTCTGGAAAATTCTCAGCTGTAATCCCTTTTCTGGGAGATAGGAGTATCTTTCATTCTACTGAGGCTCCCAGATGCCTCAGAATGGGGCTGGTTGCCAGGGAAACTAACTAGGAGATTAGAGGATTACAGCTTTCAATCCCATCCCCAATCTCTGGGGAGGAAAGAGGGCTGAAGATTGAGTGGATCGCCAGGGGCCATGGATCTAGTCATCATTGCCCACTTAATGAAGCCTCCATAAAAATCTGAGAGAACTGTTCTCAGAGAGCTTCTGGATAGCTGAACACATGTTAATTACTGGAAGGTGGTATGCCCAGAGAGGGCACGGACGCTCTGCGACTCTTCTCTCATACCTTACCTCTGATCTCTTTCATCAGGCCGTTCGCATATCCTTTGTAATATTCTTTTTTTCTTTAAAAAGAGAGGGAGAGGAGGTCTGGAGCGGTGGCTCAGCGGTTACAGCGCTTGCCTTGCATGTGCAAGTATGCAGGTTCAAACCCCAGCACCACGTACACAACGAAGTGTCCAAGCAACGAAAGTCCATGAAAAACTAAATAAAGTGGATTCTGTCTTTCTCTCTCTCACTGTCCCTCTCTCTTTAACGGGGGAATGAGAGAGAGAGAAAGAGAGAATCAATTTTATTTTTTCATCTGGGCTTTGTTTTTCCAACACTTAGTTGTGTATGTGGTGCTGGGATTCGAACCCAGGTACTTGTGCATGCCAGGCAAGCACTCCAACCACTGAGCCACCACTCCAGCCCCTGTAATATACTTTATAACAAACCAGTACACACAAATCAAGTATTTCCTTGAGTTCTGTGAGTTTCTCTAGCTCTGTCATCTGAAGTGAGAGACAATCTTGTGGGACAGCGCCCTGAACCTTCACTATCCCCAGGTAGATAGTGTCAAAATTGAGTTGAATAGAGGATTCCCAGTTGGTGGCTGCTAGAGAATTGCTTAGCTGTCTCAGAGTGTTAAGTGGAGAGGAGAGAGCAGGTTTTTATTTTTTCCATCCTTGTAGTCACATTTTTTTCATGTCTTCATTCAAGTTGCATCAAATAAGTGTAATAACATGGGTTACTTTGTATTCGTTCAAAGTCCTTGATCATCAATGCCCTTAACAAAATGGAGAAAGACAGTAAAAAGGAGAAAATAAACCTTAGTAGAATAATTTTAAATATGAAAGAGCAAATGAATAAATATAGCCAGGTAGATTAAAGGTTTTGAAATAGGGTCCACAGGAGTAAAGTGATCTTTGGTGAGAGTTGTACTGAGAATTCAGGAGGATCAGGTTGGTGGATCTGTCCCTGCCACAGCCATGGACAGAAATGTGCCACGTGCCAGGACTCCAATCGTCCTGACAACTTAGGGAGTGATTCTGTTACTCCATTTCACAGGTGACCTTGCAGAGCAGATCCAAAGTTCTGTGTCCACCTGGCCACCACCAGGTTTTTTCTGCCAGTGCTCACTGACCCCAAAGGAGCCCTATCTACTTATTTTATGCAATTTGAGAAACTTCCCATCCTCATATTTCTGCTTTCTCCTCATAAATGGATGTCATTCTGACAAGTTCTGGCCCATCCGTGGGGAAAACAAGCCAAAGTGTGTTGACAAGGATTCACCCTCAGGAAAGGGAGAATCGGGTCACCCAGTTTGACTTAGCAACTTATGAGACCCTCAGCAACTAGACCCTGTCTCAAATTTAAAAAAAGAATAATTAAATTTAGGTCTGTGGATGTGGCTCAGTAGTAAAGTGCTCCTGGGTTCTATCCTCATTATGAAAACAAAATTAATAAAAGGCGAAGTCTCAAAGAGATATTTGTACACCCACCATATTCATAGCGTTATTCACAAGAGCTAAAAGGTGGAAGCAATCCAAGTGTCCATCTATGGAAGAATGTATAGACAAAATGTGGTATATATTTAAAAAGGAATATCATCAACCTTAAAAAGGAAATTCTGGGGGCTGGAGCGGTGGCTCGGTGGTTAAGGTGCTTGCCTGGCATGCACAAGTACACAGGTTCAAAGCCCAGCAACCCACATACACAACTAAGTGTCAGAGCAACGAAAGCCATGTGAAAAACTCAATAAAAGTTGATTCTCTCTGTCTGTCTCTCTCTCTCTCTGTCCTTCTCTCTTAAAAAAATTTAAAAAAAAAAAAAAAAAAGGAAATTCTGACATGTTACAACATGAAAGAACCTTGAGCACATTATGCTGAATTAAATGCCAGTCAGAAAAAGTATGACTCCACTCACGGTGTTACCTACAGGAGTCAAATTCACAGAGGACAGGAGGCAGAGTGTTGGATGCCAAGGGCTGGGGAGATGGGAAAGGACAGTTATTATTTAACAGGTGTGGAACTTGCATTTGGGATGATGACAAGTTTCAGAGATGGGAGGTGGGGACAGTCACACAACCACACTAGGGCCCGGGGGTATGGCTCAGTGGTAGAGTGCTGACCTAGCATGTACAAGGCCCTGGGTTCACAAAAACAGTGTGAAAGAACACAATGCCACTTCCTTTCCTTCCTCCCCCCAACTTCTTTTCCATCTTCTACTGGTTTCCTTCTATAAAAATATATTTTTAAAAAATAGGCTGGGTGTGGTGGTGTACACCTGTAATCCCAGCAGCTCAAGAGACAGAGGCATGAGGATTCCAAGTTTGAGGTCAGCCTCAGCAACATAGTTAGACTCCAAGCAACTTAGTGAGACCCTGTCTCAAAATTAAAAGGTCTGTGGATGTGGTTAAATGGTTAAACATCTCTGGGTTCAATCCCTGGTACCAAGTTACATAGTTACCAGGAACATGGTGTTCTATAAAGTCTACTTGTACCTGTATAAATCAAATTTGGAGAGCATCTTAAATTTTGCCTCCCCCTCCTGGTAGCAGAAAGCTGCCTCACCACAGGGACCTGGTCCTATGTCCATACCCAAGAGCACATGGCTGAGCAGCCAGGTTGATGTATGGGCAGAGCTCCCCTTTATCAGTGGTGACCCAGATGAACCACCTCCCTCCCCTTCTCTTCAGAGGAATGTGCCCTAACTCACAAGAGCAATTCAGATTATCTCTCGGATTCTCTTCTCCAAAAGAGATTCCCCTATTGTTCTCACTGCCACACGATCTGCCCCCTCTACTGGCAGTCACCATCTGGAATTCAGGTGTCCATCTGCTCAATGCTGATGTCCCTTTCTGGAGACAATAGTGAGGTGAGATGGGACAGGCTTCTATAACCCTCACCAACCCTTTCCTTCAGGCCCCCAAGACCACCACACCAGACTACGTGGGTCCCATGATCAGGCAGGAGCTGGAATCCTGCTAGGCAGGGCTCTTTTTTTTTTTTTTTTTTTTTTTTTTTTAAGACAGGATGACAGTGAGAGAAAGACAGAATCAATTATTATTTTTTCACATGGCTTTTGTTGCTCTGACACTTAGTTGTGTACGTGGGTGCTGGGGTTTGAACCCGCGTACTCCTGCATGCCAGGCAAGCTCCATAACTGCCAAGCCATGGTTCGAGCCCAGCAGGGCTCTTGTATTTATACCCAGCCAGAGGCTCATGGCATCTATTTAATAAGCACAGAAGGCACTTTCATTCTTTCCTAACATCGGAAATCTAAGCCATACTGAGAAGGGAAATAATTCCTTACCTACCAAGTTGCCTTACTTTGTCTCTGGTCAATGTGCTTCAAAGACTGTGTGGACCCCTACACGATGTCCTCCCTGCTCTGTGTGCAACAGAGAAAGAGCCACCTTCAGCGGCATCTCTGGTCCTTGAGGAAACGCTGTGATGTTGACCACCTTCTCCCTTCAGGAAAGAGGGCTTTCCACAGAAAGGAAGGCCTATCATTTCCCCCAAGATCCTGTCATTTGAGCCTTCACTCAGTAGGCACCCCTACCATGCTCCAGAAACTCAGACGTAAAATTTTCTACTTACAAAGCATCATAGCACTCCTGATCTGCAGCTTGCACTGCACGTGAAATACATCCAAACCCTGCAACCTTTCTCAGCCTCACAGCTCTTATTTTAAAACGCAGTAAGACTCCCTCTCCTGCCAAATTCACAAGATTATATGTTGTTCACCTGAGAACTGCAGGTGAACATGGTAGTAATTTTGTCATTGTTCAAGATTTATTGTTAGGGCTGAGGATGGAGTTCAGTGGTAGAGTACTTACCCAGCACCCCCCACACACAGAGAAAAAAAGAAGATTTACTTGAAAATAGAGTGGAAGCAGGATGCAAAGGCCAAGCCATTTGTTAGGCAGAAGTTCTAGAAACCCAGGGTACAGAACTGATGAGACATCCTCCTGCACTTTGAGTGCCCTCCTCAGGGATTAACCACACCACCATGAATTCTGTTAATACAGGCTGGACATGCCTATCACGGTGCCCGCCTTACCCAAAAGTCTATTCTAACAAAAACTACGCACCTCCCAGCCCACCCCCACTGCCTTTTCATTTTTTTCTTACATTTTAATGGCTACATAAAATTATACCTATTTATAATACCATGTGATATTTCCATACATGTATTCATGGTGTCATGCTTAAATCAGATTAAACATATCTCCTCAAATATGTATCATTTCTTTATGGTAAAAACATTCAAAACCCTTTCTCCAGCTTTTTTAAGCACACAGCCTGTTATCACTGCGTATAACCACACTGGTTTGTGGTAGCACACCAAAACTTTCTACTCCTTTCTTACTGTAACTTAGCACCTTGTGATTAGCCATTCCTCAGTGTTTTCAGAGAAGCAAATTGAGGCATCTTTTAAGCAGGGGCTAGGACCAAAGATAGGACCCTTATCCAAAGGCAGCTCGATGCCAGCCTGGCTGTCTACCCATGAAGCAGCCTGGCTCTACCAGTAGGAGAATATGGAGAATACAGAGACACTGCTCTCCACAGGGAGAGAGGAAGAGGCAGACCTGGAGGCTGGGTGCCTGGGAGGCTCTGGAGAGGCAGGTGCAGCCACCTATTCCAGAGCTGCCTCAGGGCCTACTGTCTTCTGGCTTAATTTCCAGGGCAGGATTTCCTTACAAACAGTATTTCTGTCCTTGAAGTGGCCAAAGGCATCTTAATGGGAATCGGAGATAAAGATACAAAAGCCTCTAAAAACCTCAACTTGACTTACCTCCGCTGGCCACGAGATGTGCTTCTGGATTATCAGCACTGAATCAAAAATGGCTGAATAATGAGGTACTACGTTAATTTTTTTTTTAATTGGCTTCAGCTAGAAAGAAGATGGATATTGAAGAAGGAACAAATTGCATGCTGGCACTATCCTATCCCTGGAAGATCAGAGATTAAAAAGGAAAAAAACCATCATGAAATATTGAAAATTCCTAGCTTTGAGGG
The DNA here is from genome assembly GCA_004027875.1 of Aplodontia rufa. Lineage (NCBI taxonomy): Eukaryota > Metazoa > Chordata > Mammalia > Rodentia > Aplodontiidae > Aplodontia > Aplodontia rufa. Next base: position 32,695 of record PVKS010011854.1, on the reverse strand, counting down.
GAACGGGGAAGGAAAGGGACCAACAGCAGGTATTCAGTCCTAACAGTCTGATGATGCATCTGCACCCAAAGGCCATGCTTCTGTTGAATCGGGGCTTAAGTGAGAGATACCTGTCAGTGTAATGAACCAGAAAGCTATGTGGAAGTCACCATTTCTGAGGGATCCATTATAATCAATAGTCAGGAAGAACCAATCGAAGGCTGGCAGCAATACCAAAAATGTAAGGCTTCGTGTGGATCACTAACAGGGAAACTAGGAAGTCAGAGGATAAACATTAAGTTACCATAGCAGGCTGAGCATGGCTGCTCACACCTGTAATCCCAATGACTAGGAAGGCTGAGGCAGGAAGATAGAAAGTTTGAAACTAGCCTGGACAACTTAGCAAGACCTCATCTCAAAGTAAAATGGGCTGAGAATGCCAGGGGCATTGGCACACACCTGTAATCCCTGGTGCTCAGGAAACTGAGGTAGGAGGATCGAAATTATGAGGCCAACCCCAGCAATGTAGCAAGGCCCTAGTTTAGGGTACCCAGCCTCCCTCTCAAAAAAAAAAAAAAAAAAAAGCGGGGGAGGGAATCTGGGGATGTGGCTCAGTGGTTAAGCACCCCAGGTTCAATTCCTAGTACCCAAAAAAAAAATTTTAAAAATGTTACCAAGTTATCATAGCAGATCCTTTTAGTAAATTAAGCATTATACTATGGTGTGTGAGTGAGTGTGTGTGTGTGTGAGAGAGAGAGAGAGAGAGAAAGAGAGAGAGTGTGTGTGTGTGTGGTGTGGAGATAGGGCCACACAAACTGACAAGAGACCCGGTTACTGGCCAATTTCCTCACTCTAATAAGGAAGAGGAAGTACTGTAGAGTCCCTGAAATAGTCAAAACAAAAAGGCACAGCTATATTCAAATCAAGGGTCAGAGAATTTACTGTTGTTTAGTTTGGCTCTTTCCTTTCTGAAAGGAATCCAGAAAATATTAAAATAGTTGGAATTTGTTACATATGATTCGGAAACATTTCCATTCTGGTAAGGATTTAGAATTTGGTATTTTTCTACTGGTCTTTCCTTTTTGGGCCTCTTAGATTCAACCTCTCTAAATAGAGAGTGGATTCCATTAATGGGGCTACAGGTTGTTTGTGTGTACTGGGGATTAAACCCAGGACCTTACATATGCTAGATAAGCATCCTACCCCTGAGCTATATCCCCAGCCCCTAGAAGAGTTTTCAATTCAGGTATCAAGATATTCCTGGCCTAATCAACTATAGGCAAGATTACAGGACTAGTTTCCCTATAAGAATGGGGTTTAATTTTTTTCTGATAAAAATGCTTTCCCCTATCACCTACTTACAGAATAATTTAGGCTATCTGGGCAATGGCAGAAAATAGCAAAAATGCAGAATGCACCTATGAAACCCCAAGTCACAGAATTACAAAGAATTCTGCCCCATAAGACTTGGATCCTGGTCCCAGTTTTCCAGCCTATGTCTTTTCTTTTTTCTTCCTTTTTTTTCCTCTTTTTCTCTTTTCTTTTCATTTTCTGCTTTTCTCGGTTTTCTAGGTTCTTGCCAAATAAGCAGTCACGGCTCCTGCTAAATAAAAAATACACTAGACCATTGTTCCACTCTAAGCTCCTGCACAAGGCCCCACAAACCAGACCAAAATTAAAAATGGAGCCACTTATTCTAAATTTCAGTGCCACCAAACCAAAACTTGAGCTTTTGAAAAAACAGGAAGAGATAAAAGCCCAAATTTCCCAAACAGGCCAGTTTTGATTAAGCATTATGATGAAGTGCCCTCTGCTTTAATACTTACAGTAACAAACAAAAGAAAACAAACAAACAAAAAAAAAAACCTGAACTAACCTGTTAACCAGTTTAAAAAAAGTGTTGTCTTCCTTTTTCACCTTACAAGCAAAGGAACTTTCAAATGACCAATCTGCTTTCTACTGTTAATTTCTACTTTCTCCAGCCCTTACCTGTCTATGAAACCAAATTCCTTTGCTCAGCTCAAGGGAGCATTTATTCCTTCATGGAATGAAGTATTATCTGAGTCCAGTATTGTAAATAAAGCCTCTTCAGTTCTATAAACTAATCATGTTGTAATTTTACCTTTGATGCTGCCCTACCACTGCATTCGTCCCTCCACTGGTGTAGGAGCGGGCATCATGATCCTCCTGCTCCCCAGAAACTGACTCTCTAGGGGATTAACCCCACTCCTCCACCCCGCACCCTCCTTGCCCACTTCACAACCCCACCCTGCCTGGAAGGATTCCTGAACTCCAAGGCCACCTGCTAATGGCGCAGCAACCTGAAGCAGAAATTTTTTCAGCCCACTGATTAACGTGATTAGCTGGCTAGCACAAAGGACAGTCCAGGCTGGGTGCGGCAGTAAGAAAGATGGTAGTTGTGGATTGGGAGCCGCCCCAGCAAAGATCATTTAACAGCTAAATAAATACTTCTAAGGCACAAAGCCCTTTCAGGGTACTTAGCACACTTTCACTTCTAAGATTTTTACTTTCATCCTGGCAGGTGTGTGTAGAACCAGAGTATCATTAGCAGGTTTTTATTGATGAGGGGGAAAAAAAGTTAAAAGACCCACCCTCGAGTCTCCTGGAGTCCTCTCCCTTTGCTTTCATCTCTAAAGCTAGCTTCCCACCCCTCCCCGCAGCACCATCCTTCCCAACGCCTTGGTTCTAATGTGCTCTTAGTGGATTACCGCTTCCTAAATGCCTGTAAACAAAGATGAAAGAATCACCTCACAACGATAGCAGTGGAGGAGGTCGGCATCCTGCATTTAAAAAAAAAAAAAAGCCTGGTGGGCAGCGCAAGGACTGAAAGGTACCTGCTCCCGCCCTCTTCCCTGGAGCGCTGAGGGACAGCACCCCGCCTGCGCCTGCGCTTCAGCCGGTCCTGCCTGGCTGCCTCCCTGGCTAGGGCCCGGCTGGGGCTGGGCCGCCAGAGGCGGACGACGCCGGTTCACCTCACCCCAGGCCAACACGGCCACCCTGGGTTCCTCGTGCACATTCCCCAATGACCGACGTGCTTCCGTCCGCACCCTGTTCAGTTTATTTTCATTTCTGCCCTTTGCTTACAAAACAAAACCAACTCTCGGGCCCGCGTCCCCGCCGCGGCCTAGTCGCGGCTCTGCGCGCGCTCCAGCACCAGCAGCGGGATCTCCTCCAGCCTCTCCGACCGCTCTCCGCGCCGCAGGTAGCGCCGCCTCCACGTCGCCAGCCTCTGGAGCAGCCGCTGCAGGCGCGGCTGGCCCCACAGGCCGCACTCCGGGGCCGCCTTGCCGGGCCGCGCGTACTTGCTCTTCTTCCTGCGCGGGCCGCGGGCCGCCGCCTTCCGGAAGAGCCGCCGCCAGCACCAGCAGCCCGAGCAGGCGCCGCCGTCGCTGGCCGATGCTCGCCGCCCCGCGCCCTCGGGCTCCCCGCGCTGCGGGCCTCCCCGCTTCGGGCGCGCCAACTTCTGCAGCAGCTCGTGTTGCCGGCCGCCGCGTCTAGGGCCGCCGGGACCCTCGTTGGCCATGCCCGGCCCCCGCCTCTCCGCGGAGCGCTCTGGACGAGGGGCCAGAGCCCAAGGCTTGGGAGCTGACGGGCTGGGCAACTCTGCGGCGGCCTCCTGGCTCGAAAGGGCCCTTCGAGTCCTCTTCCGGCCTCCCCGCGGGATGTGCCCCGCGGCCACCACCTTGGGTTTAGGTTGCCAAGGAAACGGGAACAGTGACCCCACAATGCGCTGCGAAGCAGACTCGGCCCGGGACCCACCCTGCGCCACGGAGGGAGCCACCAGAATCCGCACACCCACGGAGAGCCCGGTCCTCCAGCGGGCCCTGCGCACTGCCCGGTGACCTTCAGTCTTGGCCTAGACAGGCCGCGCTCGGAGTGGCTGCGCAAGCCTCTTCATCAGGCCTTGAACTCCAGCCCCGGTTTGCATTGCCCCAGAGATTTATATATAGTCGGGTACTTTTTTTTCCCCCCCTGATAGGGAGCTAGAGTTTCAGAGTAAATCCCTAAACTTGATTTTCTTCACCTGGCCTCACCCACGGGATCACTTCCTAGTAACATTGTGATTTTACTTTCAATGTTTTTTTTTTCCTGATAGCAGACGTAAGATTTTGTAGAAAGTGAAATTTTTGAAAAAACACATACAAAGAAGAAAAAAATCAAAAATCTTTTTTCTTGCTTTTTTTTTTTTGAGAGGGACAGTGAGAATCAATTTTTTATTTTTATTTATTTATTTATTTAGTTAGTTTTTCATGTGCCTTTCATTGCTGGAACACTTCGTTGTGTATGTGGTGCTGGGGTTCAAACCTGAGCCCTCGTACATGCCAAGGACGTGTGGCGCCGCTGACCCACATCTCTCCAGGCCCTCTTCTTGCTTCTTTATATACTAATTTTTTTCAACTCAGGGCCTCACGCATGCTAATCAGTTCAACCCTTGAGCTACACCTGACCAATTTATCTCTTTTGCACTTGTCAGTTTTCTCTAGTCCCTGGGAAGCTAAAATTAAAATAATAATAGCTACTAGGGATTATGTTTATTATATGCTAAATACTTACCATTTTCCCTCAGGAGTCTCCTTAATTTTGTAGCCTACTGACTAGTGAGCAAGCAGGCTCTAGCATGAGTTCTGAGCTTGAATTCTGGCTCCAACATTACTAGATTTAACTTTGAACAGTTACTTAAACTCTCCTTGCCTCAGTTTATTCATCTGTAAAGCTGAAATAACCTACTTCATAGAGTTGTTGTGAGAAGTAAATGAGATAATATATGTGAAGTACTTAGGATGATTGGCATGTATAAAGTGCAAAATGAATAAATTATTACACAATCCTCAACTCAAGTGAGGTGCTTTCTAAGTAATAGTCCCACTTTGCTGATTGGGAAAACTGAAGCATAGAGGTAAAATCATTTACCTGATATATATAGCTTGTCAGTTAATGATGGGGTTCAGAAAATATCAAAACCACAATATGCTGCTTGGGCCTGTTGACTATCTTGAGCTACAAGAAACTGAGAACCAGCCAATACAGGAACTGCTTTTTGTCTTCCCCTCAGTTGCTTAAAATGAAACAGATATTTCTCTTTTTCGATAGTAATTTATAAAAGAAATCATCACTATTAAAGATGTCTTCAAAACATCTTTTTATCACCTGAGAGTCTTATCTGAGTAAAATTGATTCACCCCACATTCCCTCCATCCATAATTTGGTCTCCACCACCACCCCAAGAAGATACCCCTAGTCCTTTCTGTAGCTCAGGATGATTTATAAATCCCAATCATCTGACCCTAGAGTTAGGCATTTTATGGGACACTCATGAATACATATGTAAGTTAAATTGCTTTTCTCCATTAAACTGTTTTACATCAATTTAATTCATGGATAGCCAAAGAACCTAGAAGGGTAAAAGGAAGCAATTTTTCCTCTGCATTAAGAAGACCAGATTTAAACACCATATTCTCTTAACACCAGTTTATTAAATTACTGTGGGGCTGTTGAGCTTCCAACTAAGCCCCCTCCCAGTATAGTGTCCCTTCTGGTATGCCTATCCTCCAAGATGGCCACAGTCAATATTTAGGGGTCACCATTTAATGTGTGTGTATATATCCTTTGGATGCAAGAAAAAAATGTAAGAGGACTAGTTTGTCCAGCAATTTTTATGTTTCCCATTGTAATCTTTCCTCTACACTTCATAGTGCTTAGTTGGGATGGATCCATGTAACAAAAGAGAGATTAACAAGAAAAGGCAAACAAGTTAATTGGCACATGTACTTCAAGTATATAGTGGAGATGCTCAGAGAAATGAGTCTCTAAGAGGAAGCTTAGAATTCAAATTTAAATACTGTGTTCCTCCTTGCCAGAGCTATCAGGCAAGAAAAGGAAATCGAAGGTATTCCTGTAGGAAAAGAGGAAGCTAAGTTATCTCTATTCGCTGATGACATGATTCTATACCTAGAAGACCCATTAACATCGGCCAGAAAACTCCTAGAGCTTATAGGTGTTTTCAGCAAAGTAGCTGGCTACAAGATCAACTCCAGCAAATCACTAGTGTATCTTTACTCCAGCAACAAATCCGCAGAAGAAGAAATCAGGAAATGCCTCCCATTCACCATCACTTCCAAAAAAATGAAATACTTGGGCATTAACCTTACAAAGGATATTAAGGACCTCTACAAAGAAAACTATCAAATACTAAAAAAAGAGATTACAGAAGAACTGAGTAGATGGGAAAACATTCCATACTCATGGTTAGGCAGAATCAATATAATAAAGATGGCCTTTCTACCCAAAGCCCTATACAGATTCAATGCAATCCCCATCAAGATACCTATGGCATTCTTCACAGATATAGAAAAGGCAATTCTCAAGTTCATATGGAATAACAGAAGACCCAGACTAGCTAAAACATTACTCTATAGAAAGGAAGAAGTAGAGGGCATCTTAATCCCTGACCTGAAATTACACTACAGAACCATAGTAGCAAAAACAGCATGGTATTGGTATCAAAACAGAACCAAAGACCAGTGGAACCGAATAGAAGATCCTGAGACAAAACCCCATATATTTAACTATTTGATATTTGATAAAGGGGGCAAAAGCATAGTGTGGAAGAAAGATAGCCTGTTCAACAAATGGTGTTGGACAAACTGGACAGCCACATGTAGACAACTGAAGCTGGATCCTTATCTTTCACCCTGCACAAAAATTAAATCAAAATGAATCAAAGACCTGGATATTAAGCCAACAACTTTAAACTCACTAGAAAAAGAAGTAGGGTCAACACTACAGCATATAGAAGTCGGCAGCTACTTCCTTAACAAAACTCCCATGGCTCAAACTGTAAAATCAAGAATAAATGAATAGGATGCAATTAAACTAAAAAGTTTTTGCACAGCTAAAGATCTAGTCAAGAGCATCAAGAGAGAACCTACAGAATGGGAGAAAACCTTTGCCTGCTACACCTCAGAAAGAGGGCTAATATCCAGAATATACAAGGAACTAAAGAAACTAAACACCAAAATCACAAACAATCCAATCAATAAATGGGCTAAAGAACTCAAAAGAAACCTCTCCAGTGGAAGTCCAGAAAGCCCATAAATATATGAGAAAATGCTCTACATCATTAGCTATCAGGGAAATGCAAATCAAAACTTCAATGAGATACCACCTCACTCCTGTTAGAGTGGCAAAAATGAAAAATTCAAACAACAACATTCGGGAGGGACTGTGGGAAAAGAGGAACACTATTACACTGCTGGTGGGACTGCAAACTGGTTCAGCCACTATGGAAAGCAGTGTGGAGACTCCTCGAAAAATTAAGGATGGAACCACCTTATGACCCAGCTATCCCACTCCTGGGTATTTTCCCAAAAGAGTTAGAATCAGCATATTATAGTGATACGGCTTCATCAATGTTTATAGCAGCTCAATTTACTATAGCTAGACTATGGAACCAACCCAGATGCCCCTCACTCAATGAGTGGATACAGAAACTTTGGTACTTACATACAATGAAATTCTACTCGGCCATTAGAGAAGATGATATTATGGCTTTTGCAGCCAAATGGATGGAGATGGAAAGAATTATGCTCAGTGAAGTATCCCAGTCTCAGAGACTCAAGGACCGAATGGTATCTCTCATCTGTGGAAGCTAGAATACATGGAGAAGCAGTAGGTTAGACAGCTAACCTAGCAATAACTTCAAATTGTATGATTCTCAATGCAATAGGGGGATGGCTCCCTAGGATGCTTGGAGGCGTAGGATGGGGAGGGGAGAGGGTGTATGAAGAACTCCTAGGAGACTGGAGAGTGGGAATAGGGGGGAACCATCTCAGAAGCAGATGTCATTCCTCCACAAGATACCCATTTAACGCATGAGTTCTTCTGGGGGAAACAGCAACAGGGGAAACCCAAGCTGGGCATCCATGATTTGGCATTACCCCTGGATAATTAAGTATATTGGTTATTGATGGTTTGTTTCCCCCTCAATTGTATCTCTATATACATCTAATAAAATAATTAAAAATAAATAAATAAATACTATGTTCCTGGCTGGAGTGGTGGCTCAGTGGTTACAGAGCTTACCTGGCATGCTCAAGGACACAGGTTCAAACCCTAGCACACTATATACAACCAAGTACTGGAGCAATGAAAGCCACAAAAAAAATAAATAAAATTGATTATCATTCTTCTCTCACTATCCCACTCTCTTTAAAAAAAAAAAAAAATACTATGATCTCCTGAAGCAGAATTTTGTGGAGGCCAGTAATAGGGAGGTGACCAGGGAAAGAACAATAAATGGGGGTCAGGTTTGTTTATTCTGCAGATTTAAGTCAGTGCCTTCTCCATTGCTGAGAGTCTTTAGTGATTAGCAGTTATTCTTCTCTTCTTGGTACTGAGAAGGTAACACCCTGACAAATGTGATTTCCTTTGAGATGTTTAGTTGTTACCATAACACATGCCTGAGATAATCAACTTGTAAGGACTTAAGGTTAACTTTTATTCTGCTTTGGAGGTTTCAGTTGATAATCAGTGGGCGCTCTTGCTTTTGGGCCTAGGACAAGGCAGCACATCATGGCAAGGAGCATGTGGCAGAGCAAAACTGTTTACCTAAGGACCAAAAAGCAAAAGAGAGAAGGAAGGGCCTGGGGTCCTGCAACCTGTTTTGAGAGCTCACTCCAGTGACCTAAGAACTTCCCACTAGTCCCCACCTCCTAAAGGTTCCACCACCACCTCCCAATAGCACCATCTTGGGGACCAAGCCTTTACCACATGGGTTCAAAGAGGACACTCCAAATCCAAAATACAGCAGTAGATGTAAATTTTTTTTAAGAAAGAGCAAAATCTTGTTTTAATCAGTTTTTCTGTTGCTGCGACCAAAAGACCTTCCAAGAACAATTAGAGGAGGAAAAGTTTATGTGGGGGTTCATGGTTTCAGAGGTCTCAGTCCATATAGACCACAGGCTCCGTTCCTCAGGGCTTGAGGTGAGGCAGAACATCATGGCAGAAGAGTGTGCTGGAGGGAAACAGCTCAAGACGTGGCCAGGAAGCAGAAAGACTAAGCGCAGCTCACCAAATATATACCACAAAGGCACACCCCAACGACCCGCCTCCTCCAGCTATACCATACCCACCTTCAGTTATCACTCAGTTAATTCCTATCCGGATTAAATCACTGATTAGGTTAAGGCTCTCATAATCCAGTCATTTCACATCTAAATCTTTTTCCATTGTTCATATATGAGCTTTGGGGGACACTAAATGTCTAAACCACAACACATCAACTTTTGTTTTCAGAGCTTTTCTAGTGTCCATTATTCCTAAAAGTAACCAGCTCAAAATAATTCTTGTAACAAAGAAGTGTTTTCTGGGATAAACTATGTTGCCCACAATCCTCTGGGCACCGGAGCATTTTCAGGTTCCGTTGCCTCTGAGCAAACCCTAACCATCCTTTGCTCCTCTCCTCACCTCATTGTAACTGCACAGGAACTGACCCCTACAAGCCACTCCCTTTAAGAAGTGCTTGATGTTTTATTTGCTCCTTCCTTGATTCTCCACCGAGTTCCTCCTCCACGTATTCAGGCCGTCTGTGTTTCCAGCCTCCTGTGTTAACAAGGCACAAAACCCAGCCCTGATAGATTCAGCTGGTAAAGCAACAGGCCCTGACTCAGTCAGTTTATTAGTAATGTAGTGCTATGGTTAGAAAGTATCCCCCAAAGGCCCATGTGTTGAAGACTTGGTCACCAACCTGTGGCATGATTGGGAGGTGATGGATCCTTCAAGAGGTAGGGCCTCATGGGAGGAAGTTAGATGATGGGAAGCATGCCCTCAAGAGGATATTGGGACTCCAGTCACTTCCTCTCTCTCTCTCTGCCTCTAGGCTGCCATAAGGTGAGCAATTTTGCCATGCTCCCTGCCTTGATGACCTGCCTTGCCACAGACCTGAGGTATCAGGGCCAAGTGACTGTGGACTAAAAAGTCTGGAAAGTAAGCCAAACAAAACCATTACTCCTTGTAAGTTGTTCATCTCACATATTTTGTTACAGTGACAGACCATGAAAGGAAGAGTAGCCAAAGATACCAGACCCTAGTGGTCCTTGCCTAGGGCAAGATGGTCAGATGACTACAACACAGATGGTGGGACCCCTGTGCTAAGGAACTACTGCCAAGCCCAAGTAGGGTGAGGGCAAGGCAGAAAGTCCCATACATTGCCAGAATCTGAGAAAGAATAGGAAACTCTCACAACAACGTCCCAGAAAGGTAAGAAGCTAGTGAAAAATGATCTTGCAGCTCCTCACAAGACTGCCATCTTCCCAAAGGACCACAGGTATTCTGTAAGACTTATATTCAGCTGTGATTCAAGCCTGGCCTATGTGGTCTGTGTGGTTATGTACAAGGTCCCCAAGGTGCCCTTCTCCTGCACATGCTTCCTAAATGTTTCACTGGATATTATGGGCTGAATTATGTCCCCCTTACTTCCCCCTCCTCCCAAATTCATATGTTGACACTGTAACCCCCAGAATCTGAGATTGTGACTTTGGAGACAGGACCTTTAAAGAGGTTAATAACTAATTAAGTTAATTAACTTAATTAGTTAAAATGAGGTCCTAAGTGTGGTTTCTTGAAAAGGAGATAGAACACATTCATTCACAGAGGGACAACATATGAGGACACAAGAAGAGGGCAGTCATCAGCAAGCCAGATGAGACCTCAGGAGAAACCATCCCTACCAACACATTAATCTCAGAATTTCAGCCTCCAGGACTATGAGAAAATAAAATATCAATTGTTTAAGGCACCCATTCTATGGTCCTTTGTTATGGCAGCCCTAGCAAATTCATACTGACTGACTGATATTTACCTCCTAGTTTACTTCACCTCAAAACCCTCTCTTAGTGCTAGATCATTCCATTCTCAAGATATCAGGAGGCACTTCCATGGTCTAGTGCTCAGGCTTCTCAGAACCAAAGATCCTTCCATGGTGCTCTCTGAGAACCTGCTATCAGATTTGTGCGTCTGTTGATGCTTGCAGGCTATTCTTTGTCCCCAACCTACCAGTGAAAGCTTAGGCAACCCTAAGACAGAGCCTGATGTCTGGCTTAGAGATTTTTTTCAGACATCTATCAGCATCCACAGGTGCTCAGGTTAGTATTAGAGGACCCTGGATCCAAGATTTCCTGATAAAATAACAGGATGCCTGGTTGAATCTGAACATCAAATAAACAATAAATACTTTCTTAGTATAACTATATCCCAAATACTGTATACTTGTATCTCTTGGTCAATTTTCTGTTGCTCTAATAAAATACCTGAGACTGGTAAATTGATAAAGGATAGAGGTCTATTTTGACTTGTGGTTGTCAGAACCAGGAAGTCCAAGAGACTGGCACCAGCATCTGCTCAGCTTCTGGTGAGGACCTGTGCTGTTTGAACTCATGGGGAAAAAAAACCAGAAGGGGCAAAATATAAAAGAATCAAGAGATTGAGGTATGGGCGATGTGGGGATAATTCTGGTTTTAAGAACAAATGCATATCATATTGTTACTTTATATGCATTTATGATTGTACAATAACTCAATTCCTTAATAAAAAAAAAAGAAAAGAAAAGAAAAAAAGCAGAAGGGCAAGTAGCACATGCAAATGAGAGATAATGCAAGGGGCAGCCTGGTGTTATAACAGATACTCTCTTGAGAAAGGCATTAATCCCTCTTAATGATCCAATCACCTCTTAAGACCCCACCTCCCAACACTACCACAATGGTGAATTTCAACACGAATTTCCAAGGGGACAGACCATATTCAAACCATGGCAGCACACTTAAACTGTAAAAAAAAAAAAATTTTTTTTTCATCTGAAATTCAGATTTTACTGGTAATACAATATTTTTGTTATCCTTCCAAAGTCATGGGGAGATTCAGTGTGTGAAAGTGTGTGAAAGCACTGGGAGAATTTTCCTCCAGGTCTCTTGGAAGAGCTCTTGGGCTGGGAGCTATCCAGAAGTTGGAGAACTCTCCACATCTCCTAAGCCTTAGAAGAGGCAGACTTCTCAGCCCACTTTATCCCAACCCACTTACTCACAATAGTGCCAGAGACCTAGAGCCTCCAAAGTTAAGAAGAACTCACCCTATAAAATAATGGTCATGGGAACCCCATTCCTCCTTCCCAGGATTTTCAGTAAGTGACAGCATATTTGGACATTGTGCATGGCACCCCCAAATCTACAAAAAGAGGCAGGATGGTATAATTAAGAACATAAGCTTTGGGATCATACAGACCTGATTTCAAGTTAACAAGTCATGAATAAGTCAGAGACCCTCCGTTCTTTCATCAGAGACTGGGGTTGCTATTCCTACATTTCTTACAGTATTGTAGTGAGCAAATGAGACCAGGCACATAAGGGTTTAAGATAGTGTCTGGAACAAGGCAACTACTAGACAGATGGTGGCCACTGTGGGTATGGAATCCTCTCCATTTTTGCCTGCTGGTATTTCCTGCCCCAAATAGTCCCCATTCCATTTGGGGTCTCATAGCATGAATCCCAGCAGAGTCTTTGTTTCCAAAGGTTTAGAGCTAATGACAGGCTCTGTGATCTGAAACTCCTGGAAACTCTCCCAGGAAACTTGGGATGCAGAGATATGTGACAGAAGAAAACAGATGGCTTCCGGCTCTTTTAATTTTTTTTAAATTTTTTAATTTTGTGGTCTGGATGGTGAAAGAACCATGAGCTCCCCATGGGAGAAAGCACAGTGCCAATGGGGCCTGGTCCCTAAGACTGTCTTCCCCACATCTGCAGCCCAGCCCTGCCCCTGTCTCAGGCACCTGATGACCCTTCTATCAGGTAAAGATGGAGCAACACCAACCATGCTATAGGATTCGGAGGTTCAGTCACTGCTGGGTCCCAGTAAAGTGGGGTCAGTGACATTATCCCTATGTGAACAGGGACACCTTTGCAAGCAAGGACATGAAGTGAGAGAGGGGAGCACCCATAGTGATATCTGCCATTACGCAGATAACTGGGCATGGAACTGAACAAAAGAGAGCAGATTTTTTTTTTTTTTTGCCTCTTCTCTATACAGATATTGCCCTCATTCTAATATACAGACTTTGTAAGGGGAATATTTCAAAATTGCTCTTTATTATAAGAATCTAATGTTTTCTTCAGACAATCTGAGATGAAATTAATGTATCCCAGGAAAGGCCTGGTTACCCTATTAGGAAAGTGAATTCTATAACTATGCCTTTAAGTGTTTGTTTGCTGTTACAGTGATCTTGAGGAAACCAGCTCTTCTCCCTCCCCCACCTCCACTTTACTGCATAGACAGATCTTTTCATGCGTATGTCAAGGGTACTGAAATATCAGCAGTTTAACCTCAACGTCAGCAGGGCCTTTCCCTGGAATCCCCTGGAAGACCTAAGACCTATGGAATCCAACACATTTCCAAAGAAAGAAATGGAAAGGTTTAGGCAAATCCTTTTGAAATTAATAGACTTCAGTGGAGGTTGTAAAGCAGCGGTGCTAGAAATAAAATTAAAAATTCTGATGTGGTGTAAGAACATCAAACATGTGCCCAGAAGTGAGTGAGCAAGACAGACTACTCCTGCAGAAGGGTGCTCTCACATAGGAGATCTGATGAGCAAGTGCACTTGGGCAGGCAGTCCATCTGCTTATATCTCCAACCCGACACAATCTTGCCCTTCACTCTGACTAGGGAACTCAATCTGCACAACTGGTGAATGTAAAATTGGGGTGGGTACAGAAAAGAGATGCAGGTGTAATGGGATATCTGATAAGGAGTTTAAAAACGGATTATCTCTGACCACATGTTCCGGACTTAAGAAGGCTTCCTTAACCTTAAAAAAGTTAAGACTACATTCTGAAAATGGACCATCAATCAGACTTCCTATTTCTCACAGTGGCAGAAATAGATAAGAGGTCTCACAATGCAAAAATACAAGCAACTTCCAAAATACTAAGGGGCACAGTCCTTAAGGTTTCCTCTACCTCTCTAGAGCCCTGGTGACCTTCCCTCACTTTCTAGCTCCTTTCAGCTCTGGCACTCTTTTCTCTTTCCTCCTGGCTATGGTTTAGACAACATCCCACAAAGGCACATGTGTAAAGGTCTTTGTCTCTGCCTTTGGTGCCAACGAAAAACTGGAAACTCCAAGGTCAGGGGAACAAGGAGGTCAGGAGGATTTGAATCAGGCAAAAATATAGGATTCTTATGAGAGCAGCTTTTGTACGGTTCTTAAGGAAGGACAAGAGGCATAGTTAGATGCTGTCTTATATTGAGACAGGTAACTGGAAAGAAAGGAACCACACAAAACTGTACCAGATTCCTGGAGAAAGAAAATAGCTCTTTTAAACCAGGGTGTGAAAAGAGTGTGACTTTGTTTACTTGTTAATCACATTAGTGTTTATAGGGTGAGTAATCTCTGCTTTGAAAACATAATGTTACACGTTCTGAGCTCTTTCTGTGGCTTATTATTTTTTTTTTCTTTTGCTATCTGTAATTTTCTTTCAGATGATGCCAGCCCTACTTCATTTGTAATAAGAAATAAAAAGGGAAGACTTGGGCTGGAGTCGTGGCTCAGCAGTTCGAACATTTGCCTCTCAAGCATGAGGACCCAGGTTCAAACCCAGCACCACATACACACCTGTCAGAGAAACAAAGGCCAGATGGAAAAATAAATAAAATTATTTCTCTCTTCCTACTCACTCTCTCCCTCCCTCTCTTTAAAAAGGGGACGGTGGGGAGTGGGGGAGACTTTTCTACAGTCACAGACACAAATTTTTAAATGGAAACTATGTTCAACTTATATCCAGATAAGGTAATGGCAGCAGGAATCCAGACAGAATTTTTTTTTAAAGGCAAAATTCAATGAGGAAGAAGCTGGGACACAGCTGTAGCCACACTGCTCTGCCCTATGACCTGTGTTCTTGATTCAAGACCTTGAGATTATACAACCAATACCATGAAGAGGCCTTCTGGGATCACTGGTGTAAATAAATGGACTGTAAAGGGAGAGTTTTTGAGTATGGATTTGGTGTTAGACAGCACCAAGCAATTCTTCTTGTTTGTTTGGGATCAACACTGACAAGTACTTTTCAGAGACGCATCGGAGCAGAAGTAGTCGTTTGCTAGCGTTGGAGATTCCAGTGTCTCTGCCTCTCCAACATGGCCTTGTGAACCTAATGCTCCAGCCCTCTAGGCCTCATGTCCCAGATGGCTCTTTGGCAGGAAAGCTGAGATCAGTGTTCCAGCATGGTTGTACCCTTGGTGAGGACCCACTTTCTGGTTCCCAGAAAGGTGCATTCTTGTAGTATCTTCACATGGCAGAGAGCACAGAGGCAGGGAAGGAATATTTCTTATGTTTCTTCAGAATAATGGTGACCAAGAAGTCCCATGACAGGTCATCTATGGGCTGGGATTCTGGTAGCATGATTGGTATTATTGTGTTTTTGGTTTTTAGGTTTTGGTTTTTTGGTTGGTTTGTTTGTTTGTTTGTTTTTGAGAAGCAGATTGAAAAATTTAAACATGAAGCATTGTGATGTCTGGAATTAAAACTGTCCAGGAAAAAAAAGGAGAAAGGACGGATAGATGAACCCAGTCTTAAAGAATGTCTGTGATGGTTAAGGCTGAGGTGATAGATACTTGGGGATTGTCTATTCCCTATTGCTATGCATATTTGGGTTGTTGATTCGTTTTTTGGTTTTTTTTAATAGAAGAGAGACATGAGGGAGAGAAAGACAGAATCAATTTTATTTAGTGTTTTACGTGGCTTTTGTTGCTCAAACACTTAGCCGGGCATGTGGTGCTAGGGTTTGAACCCACGTATTTGTGCATGCCAGGCAAGCCACAGCTCCAGCCCCATGTTGGTTTTTTTTTTGTTTGTTTGTTTGTTTGTTTGTTTTTAAGTGTTTGGAGAGGCTAGCAAAAAGAGAATTTGTCCTTAGGTCTCCCTAGTGCAATGTGAAGAGGATATAGACATATTTAGCCCGTGATTTGACAGAGGTTGAATTTACCTAGCATAACTCTAAACCATTTCAGCAGAAAAAGATTTGCCCAGAAGAAATCCCAAGAGGCGACATCATCTCAGAGGAAGAATAATGTTGCCCACATTTTACCACAGGAGGGCCACAGGTCATAGAGGCCACGCCAGCATACTTCCAGAAATACAGGAAATGACAAAAATTAAAATTATTATCATAAAGTCAAGTTACTTTCTCTTGGTGTCTCATTTTCCACATCTGTGGGGGAAAGTGAAATAACATCTAAAATGGGGGATAAACAAATTTACTCCCTTCTGAGGACAGCAGTGAAGCTTCCAGGCATAGCCACGATTTCAAAGCACCAAACTGGACAGTGTTGCCAAGCCACACTTGGTGAGTGTGGCCCAGCTACTTCCCCCTTGGCCATTGGTGCCTTTTTGGACAGTTAAGGCAAAGTCTTTATTACCAAAGCCAAGTGGAGGATTAGGGCCATTTGCTCCTCGGGTCTGTCGGCCTTCCCTTGAGCTATCTTGACAGAATGTTCAGGTGATCCTAATAAACTAGGTTGGGATAAGTGACTCCATTCCAACTGTCTTGTTGAAAGAGATTTGGTCAAGGGACTCATTTAGTTTGGCAAACGTTTTATTTAAGAGAACCTGAAATATTTGTTTCAGTCAACAAATTCCATATTGAACATGCGACAGTCAACACAGCCTGAAAAAACATTTGGGTGGTTATTTCATGTTTCTGTAAAGAAATAAAGGCTTTGATCTCTATGCTTTAGACAGTGGTTCTTAAAATACTAGGCCCAGCTGGATTTTCAGAACCCTCCCACCTTGAAGGTATGGAGAGGCCAGAGACGTTGAAGGACACCTTCTTAACACTTCTTTTATCTATGGGAGCCCCATTCTCTCAGCTGAGGAGGTGAGTGACTTGAAGTTACTACTGGCCTCCTGAGACCAGGCGGGGGGTCAGAGTTCAGCTATTGCCCAGCTCTATCGCCCTCCTCAAAGAATTTCCCCAGGTCCTCAGCCTTTATATTAAATAACCCACTCCTCCAGGCCAGAGGACAGAACCCAAACTGCCACAGAGGAATTCTCTCCCAGAAACTGGGAATTGGGACACAGATTCTGGATAGATAGGTGTGGGTGCAGGACCTGGGGGTCATGTTGATTCAAAGGTGAGGACACCTTTATATTCACCATTGGACCCACCATTATAGCAAAGCTTTGCCCATGTTGGGGAAATAGAAAATAATTAGAATAGAATAGATAGACATCCCTTAAATGTACTCAAAACCTTTTCAAGCAAAAAATATTCATCCTGGTGGGTAAAGCAAACTGAGACCTTTTTACATGCATGTGAAGCAATTTGTTAAGGTCATATAATGATGCACTAGAAATTAACTGGAATTTGGCTTTCTCAAATCAAAGGCAGCTTATGCTCTGTGAAGGAGAATTGCTTCCTTCCTTGGATTGCCACATATACAGACAACCCTCTGTATCCATGGCTTTTGCACCCATGGATTTAAACAACTGTGTATTGCAAATATTCTTTTTAATTTGCATCTGTGCTGGACGTGTACAGACTTCTTTTCTTAACAGTCCTCCCTAATCAATCTAGTATAACAACTATTCACATAGCCTGTACATTGGATTAGGTATTATAAGTAATCTAGAGATAACTAAAAGTATATGGAAGGATGTAAATAACTGACATAGGTTATATGCAATTACTATGCCATTTTATGTAAGGGACTAGAGCATTCATGCAGAGATCCTGAAACCAGTCCCCCAAGGATACTAAGGGACAACTGTACTTGGTCTCAATCACTCAGATAATGTGAGTTTAAATGCCCAACAGTGCCAAGTGCTAGGCAGCACTGTAACCAGAAAGATCTAGGGGATCATTAAAATATCTAGCATTCGGCAGAAAATCACCGGCCCTTGAAATCACTGTACCCAGCAGACCTTCCCAATTTTATATATTTTAAGTGATGGATGCATTTTCATCCCTATTTTTAGCTTTCCAATCCCACAAAAGCATTTGCAAGAACAGAGAAAATCTCTGTGATAGAATCTATTAAGTGTGAACTGCTCACCTTGTATCTCAGCTACAGAGTTGGTACAGTTTCTCAGGTTGCATATATTTTATTTCTGGAAGGCAATGAAATTGATTTCTAAATAGCAGAATACTTAGCACTCTTTGTAATTGGAACATTCCTCAAGGTCCACAATTAAGTAATTAACACTTATTCTTTTTATAGGCCTGATCTTGTTGAGACAACTGAAAAAAATGGTATTCAGTTTTCTTAGACATCCAAACCTAAAAAAACACCACCAGAATCACATTTGTAACAAGGTTCAAGTTGGCAGCTTAGAAGTCTGTAAGGAAGGCAACTGCAAGCATTTGCATGAGTTTTTTTTTTTTTCCCAAAAAAACTCAGGTGTTTATCTCACTCCCAAGAACAAGAATGGAGCTGGCAATGAGGAAAAAGCATCATTTAAAAAGCATTGAGAACTGCAGGAGTCTTTCTATGTAACGTGCCAGGATTCATCTTGCTATGGGGCAAGTCACCTGGGCTTTTCCATAAACTCCACAAATCCCAGGATGATTTAATTATCTTCTACTTCAGCAGCATCAACACACATAATCTGTCTATAGAAGCCAACCACTGAGGTGTCAAGATTCAGGGAAATGAACACAGGAATTAGAAGGTTAACTGAGAAGTAAAAGGAATTGTGTGGTGTGTTAAGTGTTGCATCACTACAACAGAATAACTGAGATAATCAACTTATAAAGGGAAAGGTTTAGGTTGGCTCACAATCTTGGAGGTCCCAGCTCATGACCAGTTGGCCCCATTACTTTGGGTTTGTGGCAAACTAGTGAGCACATTAAACCAGAGCACGTAGCAGAGCAAAATCCCTCACTTCCTCGCTGGAAAGCAAAGAGAAAAGAGCCTGGGATCCCACAATTCCCTTAAAGGGCATGCCCTAATTACCTGAAGAACTCCCACAAGCCCCACCTCCCAAGGGATCCCCTCCCTCCCAACAGTATCACCCTAAGGACCAAGCTTTCAACACATAGCAAACAGATGGGATATTTTCCCCAAACTGGGTAGGGCCAGAGAAATGTGCCTTTTCCACTATGATACACCTTTCTGGAGGCCAGTGCCACCCCAGATCCTAAAGTGCTAACAGGCACTGATCTTGGATAGTAACTTCACACTATATACTGAGGATTCATTCTTCAGATGGTATGAAGTGGACCATGCTCAGGAGCACAGGGGAGAAGACAATTCATGAATTTCTCCAAATTCCCAGGTGGTGGTTGCCACCATCACATCTGACCTCTGGGCTACTCTGATGTGCCTAACTATAAAAGCCAGGTTCCTGACAAAGGCCACAAACCACATCCACACCCCAGCTACTACCTCAGGGTAAACCCCTGGTCAACATGGGCATCAGAGAAACTGGTGCCTGCAGTAGGTCAGAGGTATTGTCCCCACACTAAGGCATGGCACAGGTCCCTATACCCACAGAAGCAACACATGGGGGTTGCTTTCAAGGCCAGGCTCTGCCGTGAAACATGGGCAAATTTCTTCCTTTTTCTGATCCTCAGCTTTTTCATTTGTGAAACAGGGATTATTGTCTCAACTTCAAAGATGTGAGAATTAAAGGAGAAGTATGAAAGTACTTTGTTAAGTGTAATGAAAAGTGAGGTAATATGAATTCATGAAGAAACTGAGGCTCATTATGACATTTTTGCATCCAGCACATGCCCTTTATGAAGGAAGTACTTAATAAAGATGTTAGGATAAGGAGGGCTATTATGACTGTTCCGAAATTGCTAACCCCCATGATGTGGGGGAGGAAAGAGTGCCTTCTGATTTCTGTCCGGGCTAGAGATTCCAGAGGGTGTTCTTTTGAGATATGTGACACAAGAAGCCTACCTCAGCCTTGCATAGGCATTGCATCGGATGCTTTCTTTCATTAAAAAAAAAAAAAGTAATAATCTCATTGGGGCTTCAGTTTCCAGGCAACCATGTTCCAACGAGTCCCATGTTTTGACAGCTCTTTGATGTGTGAGTCATATTTACAGTGTATTGCAGAAACTCCATGCAAAAGAACATAGCTTAGACTGAATTGATAAGACTAAATTGATAAGAACTTAGTGGGTTTCTTAATGTCTTTGGTAGTCTGATGAAGTCTCAAACTTCCCCACCACTTACTACTATGTTGCCAGGCTGGCGTTGAACTTCTGGGCTCAAGCAATCCTGTCTCAACTTCCTGAGAAGCCGGGACTCCTGGCACAAGCCACTACATCTAGCTGTATCCCTCTTTGAAGAATGCTTATATATGCATTAAAAGTAAAATACATAAAATTATAAAGGAAACAAAGTGTATTATTAAATGTTTTTTAAATTCATGATTAACACACAAATAACTAGATTGCATAGCAGATCTAATGTAATTATCGATATTGTATAGGAGCCTTTGGTGCAAAGACTAGTTCACAATATCTGAAACAACTATAATGTGATATAGAAATGTCTGTGATATCTACTGGTGATAAAGTCACAGAGACTGATTATACTATTGTGATTTGTTGCCTGCATTTATAATAGAAGGAGATGCTCAATTTTAGTTAGATGCTAGTAAATTTCCCAAGTCTATGGACCTCCCAAAATCCATCCCTAGTCCCTGGTTAAGAATTCCTTTCTTATCCCATCACAAATAGCATGCATCTGTGGTCTCAGCTACATGAAAGGCCATGACAGGATGATCCCTTGAGCCCAGGAGCTCAAGACCGATCTGGGCAACATAGATCATGTTTCAAAAAACCAGAAAAGAAAAAAGAAAGGGAGAGAGAGAAAAGAAGGAAGGAATACTGCAGACAAACACTCTGGAAAGCAGGATGGAGACTTCTCAAAAATTAAGGGATGGAACTATCATATGACCCAGCTATCCCACTCCTTGGTATTTTCCCAAAAGATCTAAAATCAGCATCCTGCAATGACACAGTCACATCAACATTTATAGTAGCACAATTCACAATAGCTAAATTATGGAACCACCAGGTGCCAACCAATAGATGAATGGATTAAGAAAATTGTATATATATATATATATATATATATATATATATATACACAATGGAGTTCTACTCAGCCATAAAAAAGAGTGAAATTATGGAATTTGCCAGTAAATGGACAGAAACAGGAACATCATGCTAAGTGAAATAAGACAAACTCAGAAACTCAAAGGTCCAATGTTTCTCTCATGCAGAAACTAGAGTAAAATAAAGGAAAAGGGGAAAGAAGGATAGGATAACATAAAGAACCAATCAAATATAACTTAATACACAAGTGAAAGAAAGTCTAGTAGAGTAGAGGGAAGAGAAGAGGAGAGGGGAAGGAGGTTAGGAAAGAAGAGGTAGGGTCATGACCTGATTTGATTTCCATGCGTGTACAAGTTTGTCAGGATGAACCCAACTATGTTATAGTTATACTATGTATAACTATAAAGCTTTAATGAAAAAATTAAAAAATTAAATTTAAGGAGAAAGGGGAATCTTTTCTTTAGAGCAAACAACTCTAGGTTCTCAATAACATAGAGGGGATTTCCCTCCCAGCATGGCGCTGGATCAAGTCACTCATTATTTATTCTCAGGGCATCAGGAGTCATTCAGCCCTTGTCTAGGCAGAGCTTCAGGAGACCACCCTGCTGCTGGTGGTGTGTAGAAGGGTCATGGTAAGCCCACCCTTGCACGCCCCTTGCCCCAACCTCACATTGGCCGAGGGCACCAGGAGCTGCAGAAGGGTTGTGCACTCTGGCTGGCTGAAGAACTCATCCCTCATCCACTGTCCCCAAGAAGTTGCGACTGTGTGATCAATGTAGATTACAAGCTCTACAAATTTCACCCTTAAAGGCCCACTAACAGCAAGCAAAGATTTGGAAATGAAAAACTTAAGAGAAGAAATTGAAAAACTAAGGAAACAAATAGTATGATCTACTAGTGTTTAAAAGGGAACCTGTGGTGATGTCCAACCCATGATATATACAACAACAAATAGAGTGATTTGGAGCATCAACTTGAAGAAGCTGATTCTGCGAGATGAGAACTAGATGATGCGTTTGGACAAATCAAGACTTAAGAAAAACAAATCAGAACATTACGACAAGACAGGGACGCGCTAAATAAGGAACTAGTCTAGGCTAGTGAGCGATTAAAAACCAATCCGAGGAGCTGAAAGACACACACTGTCAGAGGAGACTGGCCATGCAGGAACTCATGGAGATCAACAAGTGGCTACCAGAATTGCAAGCTCAGAAAGAGAAACTTGCTCGCCATGTTGGAGAAAAGGAAGAAGACAAGGACCTGGTGATGGAAACACATAAAACCCTTACGCAAGGGCAGCACAGAACAGAAGGAACCAAAAAAGAACTGGAAGTTCATCCTGACGCTCCAGTTGCAGAAGCATCTAAATACAGGAACTATACTAAACAACAGGAAAATGAGCCGAAGGGCTAAAGGGTCTCACTAAGTTTTTAAGGGCCTCACCCAGGTGCTGAGGCTGTCTTTGAATTTGAGATCTTCCTGTCTCAGCCTTCCAAGCCACTGGAATCACAGGTGTGTGCCACTGTGCCCAATTGAACCTACTGCTCTTAATTCTCATTCCTTTTTTTATTATTATTTTTTATTAAGGAGTTGAGTGGTTGTACAATCATAAATGCATATAAAGTAACAATAAGATATGCATTTGATCCTAAATCATAGTCACCCCCATGTTGCCCACGCCCTAGTCTCTTGATTCTTCTATAAAATGCCCCTATAACAAATATAAATGTCTATATATGTATGATTGTGAATATTTCAGAATTAAAAAAAATGAAAGTCACAGTAAGAATGAACACAGAAGAAGAGAGAGAATGACAATAGGAGGGGAAGAGAGGGAAGCAGAGGGAAAGACAAACACCTGGATGGAGAAGCACCCGTGAACCTGCCCCAGGACCCGCCTCCCTTGGGTTGTGCCCTTTTCTTGTTCCTGCAACCTATTGGAGACCAAGTTTGGTGATGCTTCCTTTTCTCTCAGGTTTGCCTTCTCAGCTCCCTGCCTGTTCTAGGTTGGATCTGCAGTGCCCCCCAAATGCCCATGTAATTAGAAGTTTGGTCCCCAAGGTAGAAACTTTTAAGAGTTGGGGCCTGGTGGGAAGTCTGCAGCCACTGGGGGCCAAGCCCCTGAATGGGCTTCCCCTTTTTCCACTCCCCAGATGTGAAGTGTGAGGTGAATGGCTTTGTTCTGTCACATACTCCTGCCATAACATGCTGCCACATGCCTAAGGCAAAGGGGTACTGATCATGACTGATCATGCCCCCTCCAAAACTCCAAATAAACCTCTGAAACTATGAGCCAAAATAAACCTTTCCTTGATAAGTTGATTTATCTCAGGTATTTGTCACAGTAATGACTGCCATCCTTGGAACATGTCCCTTTTCTTCACTCCTGCGGTCAACTGGAGGTCGGGTCTGACGGTGCTTTCTTTCTGCCAGTCTTGTCCTTCCATCCCTGCAAAAGTCCCTCCCAATCCATCTGCCTGGGTGAACTGTGACAGCCTCCCCTGCCTTCCCATCATGCACAGCTGTCAGACAGGACTTCCTGAGGTGGCTTCCTGTATGCCCTTCTGTGCTCCAGGAACCTGTTAGGAAATCTCCATTATCACTGGCCCAAGGTCCACATCTGTGACCTGAGCAGGAACTGCTCTCCTCACCACTCAGCCAACCCCAATTCAGCACCTCCTACAAAACCCCACACACACACCCGTGATCCCAAACCTCCACTCCCACCCCTTGCTGCTGACTCCAGCTGCCCGTTTCTCAACCCCTAGAATGGATGTTACCACACAAGTTGGCATTGAAGCATTTCCCAAGTAGTTCATGCATATTAATTATCTTTCCAGCCAGACTCTAAGTGCTTTGAGAATAGAAACATATTTTTTTTGAGGTGCTAGGGATTGAACCAAGGTCATGCTCTGAACATATCTGTTGAGTGCTTCCCAGTACTGTGCTAAGCTCCTAGAATGCTGCAGTGTGAAATGGGCAGTCTCTGTACAGAGCATGGAAATTTTTTGTTTTTCTTTTGTTGAACCCAAGGCCTCACACATGGTAAGCACTGACTTCACCACTGACCTATACCCCCAGCCCAGAAATCATATCTTATATTTCTCCCTAATTCTGAACACATAGAAATCATGTCATCAGTCATTTTATAACAAAATCAAGAAATATTTTTAAGAGACAGAGGGACAGAGAGAGAGAGAGAGAGATTGAATGGATTTTATTTAATTTTTCGTGTGGCTTATGGTGCTCCAACATTTTGTTGTGTACGTGGTGCTGGGGTTTGAACTCGCATCCCCATGCATGCCAGGCAAGCACTGTAACCACTGAACTACCACTCCAGCCCAAGATGAAGAAATTTTTATTTCATAGGTCTCTCTGAGACCTATATGTGTTGGAAGAAACACTGGATGAGGCCTGCCGTGGTGGTGCACACCTATAATCCCAGCAACTCAGGAGGCTGAGACAGGAGAATCACAAGTTCAAGACGAGCGTCAGCAAGTTATCGAGGGTCCAAGCAACTTAGTGAGACCCTGTCTCAAAATAAAAAATAAAAAGGGCTGGGAATGTAACTCAGTGGTAAAGCACCCCTGGATAAATCCCCAGTACCAAAAAAAAAAAAAAAAAAGAAAAGAAAAAGAAAAAGAAAAAAAAGAAACACTTGGATGAGTTTATGAGAGTGAGACCTTTCAGGGCATTCTCAAGCAGCAAAATACGTTTGCTAACTACTGTCCCTAAGACTGGGAGAATAATTTCTAGAGCTTCCAAGAAAAAGGGAAAGCAAAAAGAGCCTGAAGATGGGACAAGATTGCCATACGCTACTTTACGAGCCACCCTTTCCCCAAAACCTTCAGTGAAATTCCATTAAAACTCACAGAACAACTGGCATGTGTGGATTTCCAGCGAGAACCTGTGAAGAGGCCAAGTTTTGTATAAAGGGTAATGTGAGTTTTTGACACATATGCATGCAGGGACCAGATGTACAGGGAGGTCTTGACTGGTATTTGGATTGTAATCCAACAAATGATTGATTCGTTGATTAGCGTGGGATTACCGTGAAACGCTTGTGTTGGCTCACCAGCCCCAGATGTACTTCCCTGCCGCCTCCTCCACCCTACACCTGTCTATTTGAGGAAGTATTACAGTGAAGTGGAGAAGGGCTGGTGCGGTGGCTCTGTGGTTACAGTGCTTGCCCAGCATGGACAAGTACACGGGTTCAAACCCCAGCACCACGTACACAACTAAGTGTCTGAGCAGCTAAAGCCATGTGAAAAACTCAATAAAAAATTGATTCTCTCTCTTTCTCTCTCTCTCACTGTCCCTCTCTCTTTAAAAAAAAAAAAAAAAAAGTGAAGCAGAGACTTGCAGGGTGACAGTCACAAAGTCTTTATTCCATAAAACTCACTTCAAATCCGTTACTGTGAGTAGGTAAACCATCCACTCCGTGAGTGTACCTCTGGCAATCAGCTTGAAGTCAGGGTGCCACTCCAGGCATATTCGGGGTGTTGGTGGCCTCTGGCATTCCCTAGTCATTTATATCATCCTCATTTGTGGAGTGTGGATTGTCATCTCAGCTCGGCTTAGTTGAAAAATGGACTGCATGGGCCTATGGAGGCTTCGATTTTCACCAATATTATAATCCTAAGAAAAATAAACATTTCATTTAGAAGACACACCAGATTCCAGATAAGTAGTCCGCATATCATAGGTGCTCCATTCAGTCTGTTAGTTCACACAGACTTTCTTCATTACATTAAACAAAAACACAGTCATGTACCACAAATGTTTCATTCAACAACAGACCACCGATATGATGGTGGTGCCATAAGATTACAACGGAACTACAAAAATTCCTGTCACCTAGCGATGTAGCTGTTGTAACATGATAGCACAAAATGTCACTCACACGTTTATGTTGATAATGACATAAACAAGCTCACAGTGCTGCCAGATGGATAAAAGCATAGCACATACAACTGTGTACGGTATATAACGATAATGATAATAAACAACTGCATTACTGGTTTTTGTGTTTCCTATACCGTACCTTTTATTGTTATTTTGGAGTGTACTACTTTTACTTATTAAAAAATATTTACATAGGGGCTGGAGCGGTGGCTCAGCGGTTATGGCACTTGCCTCGCACGCTCAAGTATGCAGGTTCAAACCCCAGCACCACATGCGCAGCGAAATCTCGGAGCAACAAAGGCCACATGAAAAGCTAAATAAAATTGATTCTGTCTTTCTCTCTCTCTCACCGTCCCTCTCTCTTTAAAAAAAAAAAATGTTTACAAAAAGCATCCTGCTGTGTTATGCCAACAGCAACCTGTGATCAAGTCGTTCATCTCTTGATTGCATCCAAAGGCTATGTTACACTGCCTGCAGTGGTGCATGCTGAAAGCACAGTGACTTGGGAGGCTGAGAAGGGAGGACTGCAAGATCAAGGACAGCCTCGTAATTTAGTGAAACCCTAGCAACTTAGTAAGACCCTGTCTGAAAATAAAAAGTAAAAAAGCCTGGGGATGTAGCTCAGTGGTTAAGTGCCCCTGGGTTCAATCCCTAATACCAAAAAAAAAAAAAAAAAAGCCACATCAAGTGATTGACTTATGTCATTTAGGTTTGTGTGAGTACCTTTTAGCATGTTCACATAAAGATAAAATTGTCAATGATGAAATTGATTGTTGAAGTGACTCATGACTATATGGCAAAAGCAAGCAAGGACTATATGAATATGCTCCAAAGAAACAGAACTGACAGGGCATGGATATAGATATAGATGTAGATGTAGATGTAGATAAATATAAAAAGAGATTTATTATAAATAATTGGTTTATGCAGTTATGGAGGCTGAAAACTACCAAGATCTGCAGTTGGAAAGCTGGGGACAATGGTGCAATTCCAGTCCAATTGGCAGTAAGTGCAAGACCCAGAAAGAGCTAACATTTTAGTTCAAACCCAAAGCCTGGCTTGGGGGAACCTACATCCCAGTTCTCAGGGAGTTAACCAGGTGGCTTCTCTTTTGCTTCCAGGACACTCCACTCTGTTCTAGGCAGACCTTCAATTGACTGATGTGACCCCCCCACACTGGGGAGGGCAATCTGCGTTCCTCAGTCTGTAGATGCAAATATTCCCATCTAGAGCCGCCCTCCTGACACACCCAGAATAATGTTTCATCAGATATCTGGATATTGGGCTGAAGTGGTGACTCAGTGGTTCCAGTGCTTGCCTGGCATGCACAAGGACACAGGTTAAAACCCCAGCACCATGTGCACAACAAAGTGCCACAGCAATGAAGTCCACATGAAAAACTAAATAAAATTTGATTCTTTCTCTCTCTCTCTCTCTCTCTCTCTCTCTCTCACTATCCCTCTCTCTTTAAAAAGAAAGAGAGAAAGAAATAAAGAAATTTCCAGGTAGAAAGAAATTTAGGGCCTGATTCATATCTAAAATTGGTGGAGAACCACAACCCAAAAGGGCTCTTTGGATATTTTTGAAGTTGTATTGTCCAAAAGAATTTTTTTCCTCTTACTTCTTCCAAGTGCATATTCTTCAAGACTCAAATCCACAGGCACCTAGTGAACATAAATTGACTGGTTAGGTTAACCAAGACAGAATGCCAGTCTGAATGATTTGGCCTCCAAATTAAAATTTTGACCTGGATTGAATGCTTTCTTAAACTCCTTCCAATTAAACCTATCCATTTATTTGGTAGAATATTTATTTAGGCATCATGTCATAGCTGGAAGGAGTTTGGAGTGGTCAGCCACCAGCTAGCTAAGTGACCTTTGGCATGTCATTTAACCTTTTTGAAGCTGTTGTGCAAAGTGTATAAACCACTGTATTTCTTGGATAAATATTCATTCATTCTCATCATCATCATTTCGGTACTGTGTGAAGTCAGTGCAGATCTGGTCTAATGAAATCAAGGAGGCTGAACTAAAAATGTATGTTAATCCCTTCATTCTTCACGAAGTTTGCAGCTTTACGTTCAACAGGAGACATAAAGCGACTCTTACAAGGTTCAATTGCTGACAGGTTTTGAATCTACCACATTAGAATATTTATGAAGCTTAAGTCTTCAACAAAATGGAATAGATGAAATGTGCTTTAAAGTATCTTTAACCATTTAACTCAGGAGTTCTTCTGGGGGAAACAGCAACAGGAGAAACCCAAGCTGGGCATCCATGATTTGGCATTAGCCTTGGATAACTAAGTATATATACATTGGTTCTTGATTGTTTGATAATGTTTCCCCCTCAATTGTATCTCAATATCCATCTAATTTTTAAAAAAGCATTTATTAATCTGAAGAAAATAAAGTATCTTTAATATGGTTGACTTGCTGCTTCCGTTACCTTTGATTGATCCTTTTGGCAACATGAAAAGGATGACAGGAAAGTAATGTATTGTGTTTCAATGAACTGATTGATTTTTAAAACTGATAAAAAGATGAGAATGTGGCTTTGAGGCAGAGTGCTTGCCTAGCAGGTGCAAGGTCCTGGGTTCAATGCCAGGAAAAAGAAATATTTTTTTTTCAATACCAGAAAAAAAATCTTGACAAATATAATTCAAAATAACAAATGTAATTTTAAAATATATAATGTGATAAGTATATTTTAGGATAACTATTGACAGTGATGAAATCTTCAGAGGTGGGGGCTCATATCAATTTAGCTTTCTTCCTTGCCTTATAAAAATTAATTTTTACACAGTAGTTTATAAAGTGCAATTATAAAAGTACTAAAGTTAGGGCAGAGGGTCTAGCTCAAATGGAAGAACATTTACATGTGGCCCTGGGTTTGAACCCCAACACCAGGGGAAAAAAAGTTACTACGGTTAACAAGCACTTTAGAAATGTAATTTCTGAAGAAAGTAATGAGATTCTTTTTCTTTGCAAGGGGTGAGAAATTTTCTCTTCCTTAAATTATTATGTCAAATAAACCGAAGGTATTAGCTGAAATAAAAATAATTATGCAATCTCTCTGCTTCATCTTATTTTCTTTTTAAGGGATATAAACTATTACTAATATACTAGAGAGAACTGTAACATGTGAGTCATAGCCTGTGAATCACTGTAACACATCAAAAGTCTCTGATAGGAAAAACTGAATTATATTCCTTTTCCTACTAAAAAATAACCCCCTCCCACAGGGGTTAAATGAAAAGCATGGTTTTTCAGCAATGAACTTTTAACTTCTTTTCTTCATTTCTTCCCATTTTGATTTGTAGGGGAATCTGCTCTAGAACGGCTGGCTCTTCTAAGAATCACGCTATTTAGAGTCTTCTTCCATCCAGGGCCCCATTCACTTTCTCCCTCTCTCATCTTTCTTTCCCTTACTTGTGGTGACCTCTACTGTGATAATAAAACAAGAACAAGTACCATCTTCAGAGCTTTACAGTTTACCAAGCGCTCTCATCACGATCTCATTTGCGCATCTTAGTCACTTTTAAAGAAAAATAGAAATAATTTTCATTTCCATACATCAGGAAACTTAGGCTCAAGAGAAGTTAAATGGTGTCCCGAGATCTAACATTCTATTATACCAAATCAAGTAAATCAAACCACCGAACAGCTTGGTGCTCACCAGCCGCACAGGTAGCATGGCAGGCAGAGGGAGCAATGGATGGAAAATGCACTCGCACGCAGAGGACTGTTTTTTCCATGACAACAAGTCCAGAAACTTGGAACGGTGATTGCAAAGTGTGGAGGGCAACACAATCAACTCCCAGGCAGAGCTAGGAGCTGCCCAGGTCTGCAAGTCCCAGGTGAGGGACAGTTGTGGAGGTCAACTGTTGTTTCAGTAAATTTTTTTTATCGCTGTGATCAAAAGACCTGGCGAGAACAATTAGAAGAGGGAAAGTGTATTTGGCGCTCACAGTTTCAGAGGTCTCAGTCCAGAGATGTTCAGCTCCCTGATGCTCTGCCTGAGGTGAGGCAGAGTATCAGGGTGGAGGAGAGCAGCTCAGGATGTGGCAATCAGGAAGCAGAGAGCTCCACTCACCAGGGACAGAACATAAACCCCAAAGGCACTACCCCCTAGTGACCTATCTCCTCTGGCCACTCCCCACCCACCTAGGTGACTGCCCAGGTAATCCCTATCAAAGGATCAGCGCAAAGCTGCCAGCACCTGCTTACCAGAGACTCTGTGAGGACGACGGGTCCAGACCGGTCTAGTGGAGCACTAGGCAGTGTGGCCTGGGCAGCCTGGCTTCCCAGGCCCTGGATCTCCTCTCCTCCTGTCTCTGCTGCCCCCTGAGTCATGTCCCTAACCTTGTCATTACCAATACCTGCAGCTCCGTCATACTCCACTTTGGGTTTTTTGTTGAATTCTGTTTTTTGGTTCTGGGGATCAGACCCTGGGCCTGATGCATGTAAGGCAGCTCCCCACCACTGGCCACTCTCAGACCACATCTTCTGTCTGTCCAGCTCACTCCCCAGCACTGCAATTCCAACAACCCAGTGGCCCCGCTGGGACCTACGGTCCCTCAGGGTATACCACATCACCTTCTCATGTGCCCAGCATCTTCATGTCCACTCCTCCTTCCCCGTCTGCTTTGTTCCACAGCCAACCCCCATGATCACCCATTGGTTGACACCCTCGACTCCCTTGCCCCTTTCTCACTTTGAGGTTCTTTCCTGATGAAACCACAACCCTGGTTAAATCTGACTCTCCAACTGCTTTGGCCTGCATCTCACAACAGTTGGACAAAAACCCAATTCTACTCTCTAGTCACCTTTTACATTCATGCTTCTGTTCTCTCCCCAAAACTTCTAAACTGCTCCCACTCTCCCTCTTGGTGACCACACTTCCCACCTCACCAAGAACATCAAAAAGATCAGAAAAAAAAAAAGCAACATGTTCCCACCACCACTTCCACCGATCTCCAAACATCTGTGTCCCTGTCCCCAGTTAATTCTAATGATCAAGCGCCCTGCCCTGCCAAGGCCAACCCTGTCACGGAATAGGAACCTCCCACCCCTGTGGTTCCAACAGCTCTTGTCTTCTGACTCCTGCACCTCCTTCACATTCTCTCTCTCTCTCTTTTTTTTTTTTTTTTTTTTTTTTTTTGGTACCAGGGATTGAACCCAGGGCATTTAACCACTGAGAGATCCCCAACCATTTTTTATTTTTTATTTTGAGACAGATTCTCCCTAAGTTGCTTAGAGCCTCACTACATTGCTGAAGCTGGCTTCCAACCTCCAATCCTCCTGCCACAGTCTCCTGAGTCTCTGGGATTACAGGTGTGTGCCACATGGCTAGCTTGTTTATTTCTTCCCTACGCCTCCTCCGTCACAGTAGTTTTTGTTTGTTTGTTTGTTTGTTTTTACATCCTCTTACATTCTGAATACTAATCCTTTGTCAGATGAATAATTTGCAAATATTTTCTTCCATCTTGCTGATTGTCTCTTCACTCAGTTGAATATTTCCTTTGCTGTGCAGAAGCTTCTCAGTTTGATTTATTCCATTTGTCTGTGCTTTGGGGATCTTAGCCAAAAAAATCATGGCCTATAGCAATGTCTTGAAGTGCTCCACCTGTTTTGGAAACCCGACTACTTTTTATCTCCCACACTGCCACCACTGTCAGCGCTCACCTGTGTCATCGCAGTAGCCTCACAGCTTGTGTTCTTGTCCCTTTCCTATCTACTCTCAGCACACCTCTCAGAATGATCTGGTTAAACTCTGTCACTGCACTGCTCAAAACCCTCCCAATGCATTTCCATTTTAGAGAAAACCACAGCCATTAACACAGACCTGCAGTGCCCGCCTGACCTTGCCCCTTAGCTCTCGGCCCTGGTCCTCTGCCGTCTCCCCTTCTGCTCTAGCCAAGCTGATGTCTTTTTTTTTTTTTTTTTTAATTGAGAGACACAGTGAAAGAGAGATGGAGAAAGAGAAAATCAATTTTATTTAGTTTTTCATGTGACCTTCGTTGCTCCGAGACTTCGCTGTGTACATGGTGCTGGGGTTTGAACTCATGTACTCATGCATGCCAGACAAGTGCTGTAACTGCTGAGCCACCGCTCCAGCCACAAGCTGACCTCTTGAACACTCAAAAACATTTGCTTTAAGGCTACTGCTTCTCGCCCCCTTTAGCTTGGGTTGCCCACACAACCCACTCTTTCCCCACCCCCCAGTATAGGGCATTCAACCTGGGAGCACTACTGAGCCACATCCCCAGTCTTTTTTATTTTTAACTTTGGGACAGGGTCTTGCTAAGTTGCTCAGGTTGACCTTGAACTTGGCATCCTCCTGCCTCTGCCTCCTGAGTCTGGGATTACAGGCCTAACTCAGGATTTTACTGAGTAAAATACCATTTTTATTAGTACTATAGAAGGATTAAACAAAGCAGTTTGTGTACTTTGCACAGTGCCTGACACATAGTGGGCACTTGGGGAATGAGAATCATCTTTATGAGTAGTTAAAAAAAAAGTCACAGGAGCTGCATGAGCTTGACTTGGGAAGGATTTTACTGATGGTTAAAAAGCAGCTTGATCGTTACTGAAAGGATGCAGACTCATTGCTCATTGTGTCCACAGATGCTAACATCGGGAGAAGTATGATTTAGCAACAGCAAGGAAGGGTGAAGTT
>PVKS010011853.1:0-55404 GCA_004027875.1 Aplodontia rufa | reverse complement strand
CTGCCTCCCCTCTCAACACTCCCACCTTCACCCCTTCACTGCTTTCACCCCTTCACTGCTTTCACCCCTCCAGCCCCACCTTCATTTCTTCACTGGCTTCACCCCCACCCTACCTTCACCCTCAACTTCACCCCCTCCTCCACTGCTTCCACCACCACCACCTTCTCTACTACACTGCCACCCTCTCAGCCACCGCCACTGCCACCAGCATGCTGCCATGCTTCATTTGTAGTGCTCAGGGCACAGCACTTACACAGCTTGCTGCCTACAGCTCTGAGCTCTGACTTGCTGCCAGGTTACTCCCACATTGAAACCCACCATGCAACAGGGGTAGGAGGCTGACCACCCTTGTCACAGCCTCAAATGACAAAACCAAGTCCCTCGGAAGCTGCCCCTTCTCTGGTAGCTCACGTGGTCAGCAAATCCAGAGCAGGCCCTTGCTGCCGTGGGCCGTTCACCACAGAGCGGAGCTCCCAGCCGTCCTGCCCTTGTAGCACCCCGCAGATGAAACTCACCCGCAGTCCTCCAAGGGGACTGCTCTTACGTTGTGGCTTTACATGGGCTGCGCCACCATCGATTGCATAACTCGAGGTCACCGTGGTCAGACTTGGACTTGGACTTTCTAAGGGCGGCGGTTCTCGAACTTGCCATCGACCACTGCTGGCAAGTGCCATGCTCGGTGCATGGAGGGCCGTGTTAATTTGAGACAAATCCCTCACTGTAAAGAGAGAGGGATGTGAGAGAGAGAAAGAGAATCAGTTTTATATCTGGTTTTTTGTTGTGTATGTCGCGCTGGGGTTCAAACCCACGTCCTTGTTAATGCCAGGCAAGTGTGGTAATCGCTGAGCCGCCACTCCAGCCCCAGTAACGTGGGTTTTATCAGGTCTCCTCAAAGTCTGATCTAGCTGCCACTTGCATCGTTTGAAGTATTGTTACCATATTTTAGGCCTCTCACAGGCCAGCGGAGTGAGTATGAGAGCGGGGCTGCATAATCTGCATTTTCTTTTTCTTTTATTTTATTTAAAGGGAGAGAGGGACAATGGAGGGGAGGGGAATCAATTTTATTTAGTTTATCATGTGACTTTTATTGCATTGACACGCTGTTACGTACGTGGTGCTGATGTCAGTTTGGTGGAAGTCAGGTTCATGTCCCCCGGAGACCAAGAATGACACTGAGGCAGGCATAGCAGACAGATTTTATTTTAAGAAAATATTAGAAAGCAAAGGGAAAAAAGCAGACTCCCCCGAGTGGGAGAAGCGGACCCAGCTGAAGAGGGAGTCAAGTTTGCTTTTTTTATAGGACGTTCTCCCTTCAATTGGTCATCCTCTCCCTTTCCCCAAACCCAGGACATGGGCGTGAGAAATTCTGGTTGGGGTCAGCCTTTGGTTTGTGCCTCAGGCATCAATAGAAAAAAATGTGGCCCCTTGCTTAGCAGAAGGGAGTGTTGGCATCTGGACCCACCTTGCTGCACCCTCCCTACTAGCATTGGGGGATGTCAAATTGATCTTAAAAGAAAAAGAACTGCTTTTCCCTTGATTGACTCGAACATTCTAATCACTCTACTGCCTAACTTTTCCCCTGTCTCAGTGCTGGGTTTGAACCCACATCCTCGCGCATGCCAGGGAAGTGCCGTAACCACCGCTCCGGCCCCTGTAATCTGCATTTTAGACCAGCCATTTTTATGTTCTCTAGTTGGAAACACACTCTGACCTCTTCCAGGGCTGAGCTTCTGTGATGATTCCTCACATGACACTTAGAGGAACTTTGCCCACCAAGTCTGTGAAAGATGCCATGGAAAAGTGCTTCTGCCACTCTATTTCTATTAGCATTTGATTTCCAGGATTTATGTTTGGTTGTATTGTTTTTGTTGTAAATTCTCTCAAATCCTCTGTGGAAAGAGCCAAGTTATATAAATCAATAAGAATTAATAAAATTAAGGTAGACTGTTTCTCTAAGTAATCAGACAACAGGAGCCTCAGTAACACAACTGCCCTCATGGCTACTAAAACTCTGACCCGGCCTTGACTGGAAGGCTTTTCTAGCAGAGGCAAGATGCTACTGCAGGGCCGGGACTTTTCTAAGTGCCAGGAGGTCGGGCTGTGTAAAGTGAATTACTTCCCCATGCTCCTCTCTTCCTGGAATGGTCAGACATGAGCTTGGCATAAAGGAACAAGCCCTGTCTTGGAAACCAGCAGGCCCGAGCAGGGAGCTCATTTCCACATCAGGGAAATGGTTGAAAAGACCTCCTTGGGGTTCATAAGGATTAAGGACATGTATATTTAAGGCCCTAGCCCATGTTTGCCTGTGGTTGGTACGTATTGCTCTTCTCCCTTCTTTTTCTATTTAAAAATTATAACCATAGTGATTCTAATTATTCCTAGTCCTTCCCCACCCCAAAGAGGGGTGGAGTAGTTGAATCTTTGCTACTGATGTTCTTTGAGTCTGATCGTCCAAATGATGAGAAATGAAATTTCGCGTTATCTCTGGCAGTTAACCGCCCATCTCCTTGAAGTGTTTCCCAAAGGACTTCCAACAATGCGTTGCCTATTTGCCGCATAACCTGCTTTTAGCTGTGAATTTTGAAATGTGCCTATAAGACAGACTGCAAAAATGGCCACAGTACACTTTGCAAGTCCTTGTAATGTGATTTACAATTTTTCCCAGTAGGCTATTGAGTCTTTTTCCCCCTGGCTGGGAAATCTAGGAACCTGGAGGGGTCTCAAACTTACTTTGGTCTACCCGATATGGTGGAAATGGTGGTGTGTTAGTTCTGAGCCTGGGCCTTGCACTCTTGGAACCTTGCCATTGCTGTGGTGGCCAGCTGAATGGTAAGAGACCTCTGACCCAGTTACCTCTCAAGTCCAGTGACAGATGGTGAATAACCAGATTTCTGAGCGAGGCCATCCAAGACAGCCAGTCACTGACCAATCTACCAACTGCTTGCAAACTACGTGAGCTCAAGCAGGCGTGACCAGGATCATCAGAGCCACCAAGCTGATCCAGAGACTCATGAGCAATGACAGATGCTTACAGACTTAAACACTAGGTTTTAGAGTAGCTAGACACACCGCAATAGCCAACCGATACTGTCCTGATGGGGATTAATTGGTAACCGAAGGCTGGTGGGTCGTGGCTGAAGGTGAGTCCCTGGGAGCAAGGCCTTCAGGAGATGTATTTTGTATCTGGTGTGGAGTCTCTGTCACTGTTTCCTGATCATCTTGTGAGCTGCTTCCCTCCACCACACTCTTCTACCATGATGTTCAGCCTCACCTTGAGCCCCAAGGACTAGAGCTGGCATTTATGGAGTAAGACCTCTGAAACTATGAGCCCCACATCAACTTTTCCTCCTAAAACTGTTCTTGTGAGGTCCTTTAGTGACAGCAGGGAGAAAGCTGACTAAAACAGGTAGTGAACACAGACGTTGCCTGAGCCTTACACTCAAGAATTAGCCACATGGAACGTGTAGAAACAGGAAGGGGCCTGACAGCACTCCAGTCCCTCCGGGACAGCACCAAGGGCCCAGGCTTCTTGACGGTGATTTGGGGCAGCTTTACCTCTTTGTCATGGTGGGTGTGTGGCAAGCCTGGACATCCTTCTGTGTGCCCCACTGAGGACATCTCTGCAGGCCTCAGGCAGGGTGGGCTCAGGGCTTCTTTGCCAGTTCATTCTCCAGGTGAGTTGAATCCGTTGATGAAGAACTGACATTTCTCGAGAAACCTGCTGTCCCCTTTTCTGAAAATGGTGGGCAAAAGCAGCTGTGGTTGCCATCACCACTGCTTGTTCCTCAGGGACCTGACTTTGAAACTCAGATGCCATGTCCTTCTCTCTGCTCGCTCAGAATGAGCGTCTCCCACAGCCTGGTGCTGAGTCACAGGAAGACGGGCCCTTCTGATGTGATTCAAGACCCAGGGTTTTCTCCAGCTAAGTGACAGAGACCCTGTGTGAGTAGGGGGACAGTAGGGCTGCTTCCAATTGAACCAGATGCTTCCAGCTTTTTCAGTGCTTGTGATTACCTGCCTGGGCCGGGTGGATGCAGAGGACAGCACCACCCTCGATGTCAAAGCTCACAGTGTGAAATGGGAGACAGATGGGGGTGTAATTTTTGCACTGTGTGACAGGAACTCTGGCGCTGCATACATGCCTGGCAAGCGGAGGAGTGGGAAGGAGTCAGGACAACCAGGATTAAGCTGCAGTGATGGTGCACAGCTCGATTGGCCTTGGTTCAAAACTGGTTTTGCCACTCACTAGCCCTGTACTTGGGGCCACTTACTGTCTGTCTCTGAGCCTTAATATCCTCAGCTGGGATAATGACAGTAGTCATCTCCTTGGGTTATTGTGAGAGTTATGTGATGGTTAAGACTACAGCACTGGCGCACAGTGAGGACTGAGTGTCAAAAGCAAAACTGCCTCTTGAAGCATAAGCAAGAAGACCAGCAGCCCGCATTCCAAGGAGGGGAGACAGGAGCTGGGCTCAGGAAAAGCCTGCGAAGGCTTTGAACACGACCGTGAGAAATACGCAGTTCAACAGGGGCGGTGATGGTCAGGCCACAGCCTCTGGAAGATCCCGTTGAGATGGTCGAAACCAAGATTGACTGCTGTCCACCGCAGGGTGTCAGATTCTGCTGGTCTAGGTGGTGCTGCTACAGCTGGTCCCGGAACACGATCTTCTGCCTCTGATGAGTTCTTTTTAAAATTGTAATTAGTGCACATCAATTGTACATATTTGGGGGTACA
Organism: Aplodontia rufa; assembly: GCA_004027875.1. Taxonomy (NCBI): domain Eukaryota; kingdom Metazoa; phylum Chordata; class Mammalia; order Rodentia; family Aplodontiidae; genus Aplodontia; species Aplodontia rufa. The sequence continues at coordinate 50,669 of PVKS010011853.1, read as the reverse complement.
GTGTGCTATTTCAGTACCTATATAGCACATCATGACCTGATTCCAGTGTGCTGTTAGTGACCCAACCTTACACCCTCATTGGGTGAACTTAGTACTTGTCTTCAGGTCTCTGCCCACAGCAACCCAGGAAGCCCTCTTTGCAGGCCGTTGCCTCTCGATTGGAGTAGGTGCTGCTCCCGGAGACCTCTTTTGCAAAGATGTGTACCAAATACTACCTACTCCCACCCCTCCAGCCCGCTCTGGTCGACCCCCAACATGCATACACGCTTTTTCCAGGGAAGGAAATAAATCTGTTGATTCTTTTCCAGGGCAGGCAGCGTGAGGACAGAGAGAGCCCCTGGGTTCTAGATGGGCCTTGGATAACCCAGACTGCAGGCCATAGGCCCCAGATGCCACAGACATCCCATTGCCTGTCCATGCCAGCACTGTATTCAGGGTCTGCTACCCACCCTTCCCTGCAGTCAACCCAGCTCAGGCCCCTCAGCCATGTGCAAGCGCACTTGTACGGGGTTGTCTTTTGCGGGATCATAGCATTTTAAAACTATATAGAAGTGGTGTTGGTACAATATTGCAAATGTACTAAGAGTTACCTTAAAATAGTTAATCTTAACTCTATGCTAATTTTCCTTTAATCTTTACAAAGTACACAAAACCCACTTCCTAAAGTGTGAACATTAAAGAAAAAACTTTTCACAAATCCATTCTTCTCCATCCCTGCAAAGTCAGCCTCTATTTGAAAGACAAAATTTTGTCTTCTTTTACATTAACCCCCAAAGGTTTCAGTGTTGATGGCTGAGAGGAAAAGCTGAGAGGAAGACTTGGTCAGAGTAGCGGGTCCATTCTAGAATGTTCTCTGTGCCCCTCTGCTGCTCTGTTCTCACTGAAGCACAGTCTTATCCTGGTCCCAGGCTTTGCTTTTTTTTTTTTTTTAAAGAGAGAGGGAATCATTTTTTTTTTTTAGTTTTTCATGTGGCTTTCGTTGCTCCGATCCTTGTGTTTGTGGTGCTGGGGTTTGAACCCACATACTCGCACATGCTAGGCAAGTACCGTAACTGCTGAGCCACTGCTCCAGCCCCCCACTTTGGCTTTTGCTGCTTGTTCTCACTGCTAGGAAGGCTCATCCTTTCTAATTGTTCAGTTCTCCCAGCTGCATTTTACCTCTTCAAACAGATAGTTTTGCACCAATTTCTCTCACATTAGGCTATTTTAATGGGTATATGGTTAGTCACTCTTGCAATTGGTCTTGTACTCTGTTTACTTCCTCCCCACCAGCATTCTGCTCAGTCCGCTGGAATGCAAATTCAGTGACAGCGAGGATCTTGCCTGTGATGTTTCCCCTGCATCCACAGGGCCTGCTTTGGAGAATGCACATACTAGGTGTTAGGAAATGCTTGGCAAATGAATGACTCCAAGAGATCAGGGAAGACAGGCAGAGGATGGAGGTGCTGGGTCATTCGCGGAGCCAGGCCTTCAGGGTTGCACCTACAGCCCTGGTGTCCTGCAGCGTGGCAGGGCATCTGCAAGGTCCATGTTGCCTGATGTCACCTCTCAGAGGTCTGCTATCGATGACTGTCATGGGTGATGCTGTGGTTTTCCTAGCTGGATGAGAAGCTGTCGCAGGGCCCAACAATGCTCGCTTCTCCTCTGGGGTTTGTCTTACTTTTGTCGTGCACAGTAAAGAATTAACCTCTTCCAAAGAAAGGTTTGGTCTTGCCTTGCTCCGGGGAGGTAAGTGCTTGGATATCCTCCTTGGTAGGAGTGTCCTTGTTCATCCAGGGGCTCTGGGCCGTGCCAGATCGTTTATACTCACAGTGTGACAAATGCTGTGGCCTTAGCCACAAGGTGTCAGCTTGATATCTGGAGGAGCTGGAGAGTAAGGTGAGCCACAGAGGATTAACCATGTTGACATAACTCAGACCAAAGAAAACTCAGACACCAAAACCCAGGTAAGCTTTCCTGATTGGCAATACTTTATATATTGTCACACATCATTTCTGGGAAACACAGATATTGTCTTCCTAGCTCTGCTGGGAAAGATCTGTTCCTGGTCTCTCCTGGGTCCTCTACCACATGTCTTTTTCCTTGGCTGAATTTAATTTCTATCCTTTTGCTGCAGTAAACCATAGCTGTGAGTTCAATGGCATTTCTGAGTTCAACAGATCCTTCTAGTAAATCACTGATCCTGAGGGGAATTTGAGATCCCTTAAATTTCAGTGGTTGGCAAAAATTGGTGCCCAACAAATGGTGATTGAGTGCTTAAGACATTGACTTCTTGAGGTTTCCCCCAGGAGTCTTGGAAGAAAGAACAGTTGCTCAGCTGTTGCCTCTCTTAGAGTCAAGGGCAGAGGGAGGAATTTCTGCCAAGGAGTTAGCACCTTTAGAGGGTCCACCTCTTTCTCTCTGTCATGCCCTGATCCAGGTGCTTGCAAAGCTTAGGAGAAACAACTTGGAGGTCCTTGGGTTTTCCCAAGGACAAACACAAATGTCTCTCTGTAGCCTTCACTGCCGGGCACCCTGGAGGCTGTTTGTTACAAACTCATATTCCAAAGTCACCTGTTGGTCTTTGGGCATGGTCAGTGTGTGTGTTTGGGGCGGGCGGGGGGAGGGGACAGTGGGCCGGCATGCCAGCTCAGGGAGCAAGTGCGACCCGATGGGTGGCCTTAACTTCCTTGCACATGCAGGTGGATCTGCAGTGACCTAACAGTACCAGCCTCTGGGACTGAGGTAGCTCAGGAACAAAAATGATTTTGTACTCAAAAGAACAAAAATGCAGTTGTATCTCATGAAGAGTGGAATTAGAACTGGACACACTCTGTCTCCCAGGGCTCCATGGATTTTATTTTCTCTGCTTTTTCAAATCTTTTTATTTAGTTTAATTTTTTTTTTCTGTTTTTACTGGTTCTTTTTAGATATATTTGACAATAAAATAAACAATGACATAATTGTAAAAACATGCAGTATAACTTGTTCTAATTTAGTCCCCAGTATTTTTTCTTCCCCTCTTTTCCTCCCAACCCCTGTTCTATTTGCAAGTTAACTCAAAATAAGGAAAAGATCAGAGGAACAGGCTAAGGGGACGGAAATGGAGGAGTGAAAAGACACGGAAATTTCATGTAATGAATGAGACTTAACTCTGAGTTGTTCACGTAGGAACATACCATAGTGAATCTCATCAGCATGTACATCAGTGAGACACTAATTTAAGAAATTATTAGTAAATAACAGAAAGCTCAGTAGAGTAGGGGGAAGAGAACTGAGGGTGGGAGGAAAAGAGGGGTCGGGAAACACTAGGGACTGAATTAGAACAAGTTATACTCCATAGTTGAGAACTATGTCATTGTATACCCTATTGCATGTCTGTCTCTCAAATCTTATATGTCCTAACGTAGCTTCCAGACCTGCCACTACATCAGGAACTGGGAAGCTCTTTCTGTAAAGGGGCAGATAGTCGATTTTTATTTTTTTTTTTAACTTGTGGCCCGTACAGTCTGTGTTGTAACAACACAGCTCTGCCATTATAGTGTGAAAACTGCCAGAGACAATATGTAAACAAATGGGCCCTGGCGGTGTTCCAGCGAAACTGTATTAATAGAAACAGAGATAGGCCAGATTTGGCCCACAGGCCAAGTTTTCCAACCTCTGCTTCTATCATGACCTCAAGCATCTGCTGCGCACTAATAACAGACTCTGACTTTTTATCAGAGTCCCAACAGAGGGATCTGTGGCTCACTTCGCTCTGCGTGGGACGATCCTTGGATCAGATGGCACCTTCAACCTTCAGCTGTGGCCAGTGGGGGATTGAACCATGTGCTGTAAACATGGTCAGTTAACTCAGGAGCAGGGAATGAGACTTCATGGTTACACATAACTGTCTTCAGTTCCGTTCCTTCTTGAGGCTGCTTGGGACTCTAAGTCATGGATGACTCATGTTAATCCCACGATTGCCCCATTTTTCAGTTATCTACCTGCAGGGGCGGTGTTCAGATGCTGGGGACATAAGCAGCAGAGAGGACCTCAGGCTTCGCCTTTGGTCTCCACATTCAATCACTCACTCACTCATGGGTTCCCGTTCCATTTCCACTGTTTATCAGGCAGCGTGCTGGGTGCTGCGCTGTTGTGAGAACAGCATTCCTTCCTGGTGATGTTAAATCAGGTCCTGCTTTGCCGAAGATTCTCTCACCTAGGTAAGGTGTCTGGATGAAGCGTTGCTTAGTCCTGGGTGGGTCCCTCACTGTCCTGAAGATTGCGGAATGAACTTTGAAAAGGACATCTTGGAAACACTGGAGAGGGGAGGCCCTGGTCACGGCTGCCACCTCCCTGCAGAAAGAGGCTTCTGATTGTTATCTTACTCAACCTGTTAAGAGAGGAAACGTTTGGGCAGAGTCCGGCCTGCTTGCTAAGCTATATGAATCTCAAGTCCAGTACAAAATATGTCTCTGAACCAGTTCCAGGGGACATAGGTGGCAGGTCCCGTGTGTCATGAGTCACGGCACTGTGAAAGCATGAGCCTGTTGCTGGCTGTCTTCCAGAAGGTGGGATCACAACCCGGAAGGGAGAATCCAATGTCTTCCGCACACTGTCCCCTAGGAGCTTTCACCGCACCACCTCTGCTCGCAGCTGCGGCTGGCGATGGCCAGGACAGAATCACCTGGTGATTCTGTGAGTGATAGGTGACACTGGGTGAGCGATACGCAGACACTGCTGAGAGCTTGGGTGCCACTTTTAGACATCAGGAGGCAGATGAGGAAAACACTGACTTATGTGGAGTCCCTTCACCTGGTTGTGGGGTTTGGTGCAGCTGGCAGAACCAGGCTTTGGCAAACCTCGAGCTGGCCTGGCTGCTAGTGAGTCTGGTATTGGGACTGTGCTTCTACGAGCATTTATCAAATACCCCTCATTAGTAACAGGGTCCAGTCTCTGTGTTGGTCAGCTTTCACTGCAGTGACCACAGTACTCATGAGGATGACTTGAGGAAAGGTTTATGTTGGCTCGTGATTTCAAGGTCTCAGTCTACGGTCAACCGAGTCCACTGCTCTGGGCCTGAGGCAGGGCAGACATCATGGTGCAGGACGTGGAGGAGGGATGCTGCTCAGCCCATGGCCACAGGGAAGCAGAGGGAGAGCAAGGGGCCAGGGCCAGGTATCACCCAAGGGTGTGCCCCCCCCGTGAAGCGTGGCCTGCAGTCATGTCCCACCTGCCAATAATGACCACCCAGAGTCCATTCAAATTCCTAATCCTTCTACTGGATTAATCCACTGATGAGGTTATAGTTCTTGCAATCCAGTCATTTTACCTCGGAACATTGCTGCATTGGGTATTACGTGAGCTTTTTGGGGTACACTCCTTGATCCAAACCACAGCACCCAGGCAGGCTAGAAAAATTCGGCTTTGTTTCAGACCTTTATTTTCCAGGAAGTGCCTGTGTGCAAACTTCTTCTAAAACTCATGCATTAGAGACGTGTCCTTGCAGGCAGATCCTCTTGACCGGGGGGTGGCAAAGCTGCTTAGCAGGTCCCTCTGATTCCACTCTTAGTCCGTTCCCAATGTTGTGACAGAGGGACCTAGATGGGGGTCACTGCCTGCTCAAAACCCTGCATTGTCTTGTCTTAGAAAAAATACAAACGGGCTGTTGCTGTGTGATGCTCCCTGAGCAGCACCCTTAGTCCGTGTCCCCACTGCCCCCGTGCTGTAACCTCACACCAACTTGCCCACCTTCCTCCCTGCTGAGCCTCAGGACCCTCGTTCTTGCTGCACTCTGTGCTACAGTCTTCAGCCTTTAGGATGGCGTGTTCCCATGCTTCACCCAGGCCCAGCTGAAGCATCTCTCTTCAGAGACCCTTTTCCTGACCACTGCATCTAAACGAGTCCCTGTTTTCCCCTGTGCCACCCAAGTTCTGTCCATGGTCATCACCAGTACCTGAAGCCTTGGTTCTTGGTTTCCTTGTGCATCATGTCTCCCCCTTGAGCGCCAGCTCCACAAGAGCGGCGGCTTCACCTGTCGTGTTTGCCACTGCGGCTACACCACCTTGAGTAGGGCCAGGGTTATGGGAGCCCTTGGAGAGCTTTCAAGTGGATGAGTGAATAAACTCCAACAGCACGATTCGAGATACATAGAGATTTGTGTAGTTCCCAGGGTTGGGAGAACCCGCTGGGTGAAGGTCAAAGATTAAACCTACACTGCATCTTCAAGGAAACACCACCCACTCATGCATTTGACTATTTGAAAGCTGCATATTGAACCCCTTCTACACGCGGAATTAAGGATACAGAGAGGTCGTGGCAGACAAGGTCCTTACTTTTGGAGCTTACGTCTTTGCTACCTTTGATTGAATAAAAGCTGTGTGTGAGGTATCGGATGGACTGGGAGGGGTGTGGAAGGCAGGCCAGGCAAAATAAAGTCATAAGCGTATTCATTTCGCAGGGCTGCTGTGACAAACGACTGTGATTTTAGTGACTTGGAACAATAGTCACTTATTCTCTAATAGTACTGGAGACCAGAAGTCTCACATCAGATGTGAGCAGGGCCCTGCCTCCTCCCGGACCCTGGGGAGAAGCCTCTTCACCCCTGCCAGCTTTGGGGGCATAATGATGTTCCTCGGCTGGTGGTGGACTTCCTCTGACCTCTGCCTCTGTCTTCATGTGTCCTTCCCCCTTTCTCTTCTGTGTCTGTGTCTCAAATCTCCACTAGTCATCGGATTTAGGATCTCCCCTAAATCCAGGATGATCTCATTTCCAGCTTCTCAGCTAATCTGCAAAGATCCTTTTTCCAAATAAGATCATATTCACAGGTACTAGGCTGGAACACAGAGATATATTTTTTTGGGGGGGGGCACTGTTTAACGCAATACAGTGTGCAAAGACCCTGAGTCAAGTAAGAAGTCCAGGAGCCCATGGGATGCTGAATTCAATCATCCAGGAGGACACTGGGCGTTGCTGGCTTGGTAGGTGTCCTGGGAAGCTCATAAGCCCAGAGACAAGCAGTCGCACAGGGCCACGCTCAGAAGGACCCCAAGCTTGTATTGGTGCTCTGCTGTCACTGTCTTGAAATGCTTGTATTTATCTGTGTGTGTCTTGGAAGAGACAGTGGAGCATGTGTGGGAGCAGAGGACATGCACCCAGTGTATGCGTCACTGTCCTTGCCATGCTGATAGCTTGAGCATTTCCAGTGCCCCATGGACGTGGCTTCCACTGGGACCACACTGCTTGGGAGTACAGGTACGCATGTTATGTCCAGGATGACTAAGGCAAGGTGTGGACAGGCCTGACAGCCTCGGTTCCACTCAGCAGAGCTGGTGCTGAGCCCGGAAGGAAGGTGATGGTGCTCTAAGTAGCACAGGTGACCAAGGAGCCCTGCAGGTCCTCGCTTACCTGTGTCACCTCCCTGCATTCGGCCACGCTGATGCCGAAGGTGGGACAGGGGAAGGAAGGGGCTGCTGGGCAACCCTAGCTCCTTTCCTTTCTGCCCTTCCCTGCACCAGCGAGGTGGCAGAGGGGAGTCGGAGGAGTGCGGGGAGCTCACCTGGCATGGTCTGCTGAGGATGGAGTGCGCATGCCTGGAGCACCAGCCACGTGGCTCCCACGACTCCCGCTTATTAGTTTCAGACTTCTGTTTGCTTTTAGAACTGGCTGGGCACAATGCAAAGATGAATGATCAAATTCATGCTAATTTAAAATGTTAATCTGTCATTACTTAGAAGGGTGCTAAAGAGCAAACGAAAGGCACATGACAGATTGAGAACAATCGCATGGAAGGGAGAAGCTCTGCATTTCCAGGGTGCTGTTCTTCATCTGAACCAGGAGCCCCACGCTCCATTTCATGTGCACTGGATCCTGCTCACTATGAGGGTGGCCCTGCAAAGGCAAGCGTCTCACAGCACGTCCCCTCCCAGGTCCTCTGCTGGGCTCTGACCACGTCTCTAGTGTCACTTCTTTGGTACCAGGGGCTTCTTCACGCTTTTTTTTTCCCTCCCAGATTATTGTTTTTCTGATGATTTTAAAGAGCGTTCTGCTCTTCCCCTCCTGTCCTCTCTCACTACTGCTTTCCCACACTTCTGGCATTTCAGGGATGCAAACAAATCCATCAAGAAGCTACCAGCGGTGGCCTCGGGCACCCGCTGCGAGCCACCACTGCAGCTCTGCCAGCTGGGCTGCTGCTCAGCAGGACGTGCTTTCTGCTTGAGGGAAGTGGCCCACGCATCTCTTTGTCTCAGAAGCCTCTTCCTTTGTGGGGCAGCAGTGGGTGCCTCCCGGCTGGCACACTCACTCGCTTGCTGTGTGGAAGGAGGGCTGTGGTTTCCAGCCACGTCCATTGTTTGATGCAAGCACCCCAAAGGGCCCGCCAGGTGTCCCTGGCACGCGTCTGTAATGCCACTCCATGCTCTGCTGGCGTGTCCTTCCCTCCCACCCCTGTAGAGGCAGAGAGCACAGGGCGGACGCATCAATGTGATTGACAGGCCACGAGAAGCAGGTTGCTCTTACCTGGGGGGAGGCAGGGAGAGGCAGCCAGGTGTAGGAAGGTGAGTCTGCAGTGCAGCTTTCCCAGAGCAGGGGCTTCTGTCGCATAGAGAGGAGTCCTCACCATGCTGGCTGGCCTTCCAGGCCTCCAGCCTAGTAGGGATGTGAGAAGGCCTGAAATGTGCTCAGGACGGGAAAGCAGGGCACTTTTCTGGGCTTTTGCCCTGTTCTTCGCTGCCAGTGTGGATTCTAGCCAGAGTCAGTGCTGTTGTAGCAGCAAGCATGGCTTTCACTAGCTGAGCGGCATGGGGCCGGGAAGGCTAATATTTGTTGAACACAACTTCATCCAACCACAGGGCCCCTGGAGCGCAGGATCTTGAGCCGCTGCCTGAGGGTCAGGGCTTACCCTACGGTCAGACGCTGCGCAGGGCTCCACAGAGTTTACCTCATTTAATTCTCATTAAGCAGCTGTGTGATATGGAGATTGTGACCTTCATTTGATTCAGTAGGAAACTGAGGCGTACTGAGAAAAGACAATTAATTCAAAATTGCATTATAATAACCGGAAGCAGAGCTGAAATTTCTACCCAGGTCTTTCTCTTTCTAAAGCATGTGTTCTTTCTACCACACTGTCAAGCCCTAAAGGAACAATGTTTTGTCCTCTTGCCCTCTTTCTTTTATTCCTCCGTCTATTCATCCACTCAACTATCTTCCTTTATCATGCACTTTTCTAAAACAGAGCTTACGGTACTGATTTTTCATTCTAGAGTCTAGGGACCTGCAGACTCTCATCATGGTTAAAATCATCCTTTGCTTTGAGACCTCTGACAGGTCCAGACTCGTATCCTTGCTGTTCCCCTGAACATAACACGTGCCTTCCTGCTCCAGTCCTTCTGCGACAGGCTGCTTCCTCAGCCACACTCATCTCTTTCTGTCAGCAATGGAGATAACCTATCTTGAACGCTCACTCTGGGCTAGTGACTGCTATACATACTTGTTTTTGTTTCAAGAATTCTTAGGCCAACAAGGTGGTGCAATAGTTGTGCGTGTGCTTTGGAGGAGGAAGCTGAGCTCCGGGGCAGGGCGCTGTTGGGGGTGAGTAGCTTGCCCGAGGCACATGGGTAATGGTGTGGCTGTGACACTTCCTGTGGATCACGCCATTTCTTGCTCCATTTCTCCAGAGTGCTTTGGGATGGCCAACCATTTCACATGCTCATGTCTTATTTTCCCAAGAAGATGATCTGTGTTTGAAAATAGAAATTGCATCTTGCAATTCTTTAAGCGTTTCCCAGAGCTAAAAGCTATGCTTGCTGAGCACATGGGGCCCTATAACATATCAATACAGCCAGAAGTGTGCATGCCTCATTAAGCTATTAGAAAGTGCCTGTTGGCCACTTATGTAACGAATGAAAAGTTTATGTATTATAGGAATCTGGAGCTAGCAAAGAGATTTGGAAAAAGTGGAAAAGTATTCCAAGTATATTAGTTAAGGTGAAGCTAGCCTCTGTGACACATTACCCAAATTGCCCAGTGCCAGATATGCAGTTGTTACTTAGTGCTCATGAATGGTCTTTGTGACTGACAGATGGCCCTCCTCTTAGCAGTGCTACAGGGCTCCAGGAATCCAGCATATTAGAGCTCTATCATCATGAGCCCCTGAGATCATGGTATTTACCTGCTTCAATCTCTAGCAAAGAGAAAGAAACACGGGCCAGCCCTCATGGCTGGGTGGATGGGCCAGCTCCGGGCCTGGTGGTCATCACTGTCAGTCACCTGCAACCTATCTGCTGGAATTCCATCATGTGGGCATAGTGATTGCCAAAGAAGGGTGGGAACTGTATGCAGCCACGGAGGGGAGGAGGTGGGCTTGGGGATGAAGGAGCGCAGCTATCAGGAACGGATGGTGAATTTGCTCTGCCAACTCCTTGGATTAGGAACAGCTGCCAGGAGCATGTGCGGGGAGGACGTTGAGGCTGAGTAAGTTTGGAAAGAAAGGACACGAGAGATTGTTTGTTAGTGCACTGGGTCTGGGGGAGGGAAAGCCACTCCTTGATTCTAGTCTGAGTTTTTGATTTTTACCTTTATTAATTTATTCATCCCACATTCAACTGTGGGGTGACAGAGACAGAGTTGGGTGAGTCATGGTCTCTACATGCTGAGATGAAGGGGTTCAGGAGACAAATTTTATGATGGAGTGTAGTCTCTCTGATATAGGGATGAGGACTGAATTCTGTGGGGAGCCATGGAAGAAGCTGAAGGGAGACAGGCTGGGGGTGCCAGTGCCCTGCTCTGGGCACAAGGGACTGCAGTGCCTTCAGCACAAGAACACGGGGTCCTTGTCTCTTGACATGGGGGACCGTCAGCTGCTGGCTAGGACTGTTGAATGACGCACATAAACAACCCAGGGGCTGAATACACGGTGCTGTGTTCATGATGGCTCATGAGACTCAGCCTGTCCCTACCCACCCAAGGTGAACCGGTCATGAGGGCCTGCTGTGCATGTTGTTCCTATCTGCAGAGCCACCAAGTGCCAGGCGCTGTCCTGGGTCCTGGGGGTAAATCAGAGAGCATCACAGACACATTCTGCCTTTCTGGAACTGAGAGTGGATGGTAAGTGCTATGAAAAATGGTGGCCGCTAAGAAGGACTGACCTTGCCCAGGATAGTGGTGAGGTAGTAAATCGATTTTAAAATGGGGCAGGAGAAGCCTTCACTACACAGATGATTCTTGAGCAAAAGTCTAGGGATCATTTGAATTGAGCAAGCTGCGATTGGAAGTCCTCTGAATCTCCCAGGATCCCTGCTTTGCAGATGAGGACGCTGAAGCTGGGGAGGGGAAGAGCCTGCCTGAACAAACATCTGAGGGCTGGGATTCCACCAGGAATCATGATTCTGAGACCAGTGGCTTGGAAGGAAGTAAGAAGGAGGGAGTGAATTTGTACTTGACCCTCCGGGTTGGGGCTGTGGCTTTGATGGGCTTTCTCTCTCCCTATCCCAAATCACACTCAGTTCCTACATCCTTTCCTTACCTATGCATACCACCTTTCTAGATATAATGAATAATATTTGGAGCTGCAAACCAGAGAGCATTTAGTGGTCGTGAAGGCTTGATAAAATGTCCATTGTAATGCACGGTGAAGCTTGCTTAAAAATGAGCACACAGAAAAGCCTGCCACATTTGATTGATGGCACACCATCAATATTGATGGCTGAGAGCACACTGGGAAGTTGGGAGGCTGTATTTCTGCTGTGTCCTGCTAGCATCCTAGTCTGCAGGGATGATATATCGTGTGAAAGCCCGGGTATCGCACTGCTGTTACACTGACATTAAGTAATGATAATGGGGCTCAGCCTTAGCTTGAAGTAAAATCAGTTTTGAGTGAAACATGGGGGCAGGGAGTCTGCGTGTTTGTGAGGCTGGTTGCAGGGACATGTGCGCTGGGAGCATCTGTGACCACACCCATGCACCAGCTGCCTCTGTCTCTGGGTTGCTCTGAGCCCAGGGAACAGGGGAAATGCTCTGTGCACGAGATGACGGAGGCAGAGATTATGGGTTGACAAGCCAAGGAGTGCCAAAGGTCGCCAGTGACACTAGAAGTTGGCAGAGGCAGGGAAGGGTCCTACCCTGAAGCCCCCAGAGACTGTGGCTCTGCTCCCTCCTTCGTTTTGCACATCTGGCTTCCAGGCTCCTGGATTCATTGTCTTAAGTCATCCAGTTGGTGGCAATTGGATTCAGCAGCCCCAGGAAGCTGATAGAAACACTGTCTAGCTGTGTGACCTTGGGCAAGTTCCTTTCTGTGCCTGTTTCTTCACCTGCCCTGTTTCTCTTGGTGATGACTGTGAAGATTACACGAGGAAAGCCCTGTAGAGAACTTGGAGCTTGCCTGAGTGGAGTGAGTGCCCGGTGGATTTTGGGGCTTCCCTGCTTTCCTCAGGTTCACCCCCATCCTTACTGTTCAGTGACTCTGTGTGTCAGGCTCATGCAAGCACAGTAGCATTTCTTTTCAAAAGTACCTTCAGATAGCTACATGGCACGATACTGTCTCTGTTCTTCAGATGACTGCGTGTTCGAGAGGTGAAGTGGCTTTCCAGGGACACACAGCTGATGGGAGAGACAGACTCAGCGCTCTGGGCGTGGAGTTCTTTCCACTGATGATGATTTCCCTGTGCCGGGCACTGCACTGAGACTCCGCAGCCTGGCTTTCTAAGTCTTTGCAATAATCCTAAGAGATGCGGAATATTATTAATATCCCATCTTACAGATCAGAAAGGAACAAAGACTCAGAAGAATTTAGCGGCCTCCCCAAGGTCACTTAGCAGTGGCAGACTCAATATTTGCTGTGGTAGTACAAACAGTGGCCCCAAAGATATCCAAGTACTAATCCTGGAACCTGGAAAAATATTCTTGTAAGTGGAAGGTGGTGGCATTCTTTTTCCACATATTCTACTGGTGTGTTATAGTTGTGCTTCTTGGCAGGCTTCCCGGTCACACATTCGTGCAAGCATGAAGCGTGACACTGTAATCTGGTCTTCTCCAGTATTTTCCCTTTCCCTCCCCTCCTTCCTTGCCCTGGTCCCTTACTCTACTCTGCAGATTTCCCTTCCATTTTCGTGGCCTCCCCCCACGGGGGGGGTCTTTTCCCCTTTTCTTCTCTATCCGCATATGAGAGGTGATACACGAGCCTTGGTCTTCTGAGTTTGGTTTATTTTGCTTAGCATAATGTTGTCAAGTTTCATCCATTTTCCTGTAAACTGGAACACTAACTTCTATGGGAAAAGGACTTTGCAGATCTGATAAAGATCCCCAGATGGGCAGATGTCCTGGGTTATCTGGTGGCCCTAAGTGTTGTCACTAGTGGCTTTGTAAGGCAGAGATTTGGCAGCAGAGAAAAGAGGAACGTGATGACAGTCCAGGCAGAGGTCTGAAGCTGGCATACTGCTGGCTTTGAAGATGAAAGAAGAGGCCAGGAGCCATGGAATGCAAGATGTGGTTCTAGAAGCTCAAAAAGGCAAGGAAATGAGTTGTCACGTGGAGCCCCTGAGACTAGAGCAGCACCAAAACCTTGGCTTTGGCCCAGTGAAATCCATCTGGGACTTCTGACCTCTAGAATTATAACAGAACCACTTTGCATTCTTTTAAGTCACCAAGTTTTGGGTAACTTGTTACAGCAGCAACAGGAAACCAATACCTAGCAAGCTGCCTCAGATCTGCCTGTTAACCTCTACCCCTCTCCTCAGTGCACTAATGGTCCTGGTGTGTCTGTGTTGGAGGCCACTCCACACTGACAATGACCTATAGGTTGCAGGAAGGGACCATCCCAGCTGCTCCTTCACCAAGGCAACAGTCTGTGAGCTTGGTGTTTGTTGTTTGGGTGGTAGGCAGTGTGGCCTGTGGTTGGTTGAGGGATGCTGGTGCTTTTGTTCTTCCCCTACGGTCTCCAGTTATGGGACCTGGGCACCTGTCTGCAAGCTTCCGGGTCACCGGTTCCTTAGGTGGGTTTTTCCTAAGAGGTATCCTGCCTCCCCTGGTCTGAACGCAAGTGCAGGTCCTGAGCAGGCCTCTTGCCTGCTGCTCGTGTGCTGCTCTCTCTTCTGTTTGTGACTCTTGGTCTCTCATCTGGCTTTCTCTTCTACCCGTCTCCCCCAGAGCCCCTCCTGTGTATTAATAGAGATTTTTTTTTCAGTGAACAAAACAACAAAAATTCTAACTCAGCTTATTTAGCAGCAGAGAAGATTTCTTATCTCTCATAATTAGAAGTCCAGGTTTTTGTTATCACTTTACTCTGATAATCTTGGCATGATGGCTTATCCTCCAGCCTTGCGTTTCCCTGGGTCACGAGATGTTCCTGATGCCACATCTACATATGAGCGTCCATCAGCAGAGGCCTTTCTCTCCTCCCTTCCTCCTTTGCCCGCCCTCCCTCTTTTTCTTCCTTCTTGGAAAAGAAAGCCTTTCCAGATGCTTCCCGTGTGTCCTCCCTTCCAGCTATCCTTTGGGTCCCTGTGCTCTCAGTGTGTATGGGATCTGTAGCCCAAGCAGCCCCTGCCAGGGGAAAAGGGGCTCTCTGATTGGTTGTGCCTGCATTAATTTACCTTCTGGGAACAGAACTGGGGTCCACTTCCCTTGGGGTGCATGGTTCTGTAAAAGGGGGAGCAGCTATCTAAGAAAGCGAGAGCTTTTCTGGGAAGAATGAATGGGTGGAAAGCCAGCAGTGCCCGCCTCAAGCAGTTCTTGGCCTGTACTTGGATTTCCTGCCATGCACGGGAAGTTCTGCCTGATCTGAAATTCACGGACAGAGAACATGGACTTAGCATGCATGCTAACTTGAATTGACTGCTCATGACTACCTGGAATGAGATGTTGAGGATTCTGGCCACATCTGGGTTCAGCAGGAATGACAACCATGATCGATTAACCCTGTCTTCCAGAGGGGTGTGTATATATGTGTGTGTGCATGTGGGTGTGTTTCGGAGTAGGATAGTAGGGAAATTTTCTCCCTTTTTATTTATTGAGTTCTTAAAGTCCTTCACTTTCATTTCCTAGGCTCTTGTACTTCCAAGGAATGTCTGTGCTCTTGGAAACCATGTTTAAATATTTCACAGGCAGACGTGTTGTAGAGAATGAGCGATCGTTTGTGCCTGGGGTCCATGTCTTTCTGATTTCTGACAGGCTTCCTTACAGCCCCATGGGAAATGGCCGGAAGTCTCTGGCTTCCTCTGGGTGAGCCCAGATGGTATTCAGAAGCAACCTGGACATCCAGGGAAGCTGTTCTCTAGCGCAAGTGTTGTCATTGTGAAGTTGATGGTCCGGAGGGGAAAGACACCTTTGGAGCAGCCCAGCAAGAGTCCTAAACTACTAGAACTATTGGGCTCTAGAAAGAGGCTTCTGGAGCCCCGCCTTCCTGCGCAGACTTCATTCCCAGTAATGGACCATTTCCTTGCACTTGGAATTCTGCCATTCTGGCCAGCCACATAAGCAGTGTTTTCATTTAAAAATCTTAGCCAATTATCAAGAGAGCGGCCCTCCGCGTATCCGCAGCACCATCTCTGTGACAGCCTTTTCTTCTCTCCCCCCCTGCTTATCTTTGGAGACTTGCTGAGCCCGGCTGCTTTGGAGATGCCATCTCCCTAGGCGTACTAATAACAGAGATTTCTTTTTTTCCCAGAGCAAATTTTCATTATTTTTGGCTTTTTGTCTATTTGTCACATGTCCAACGAATTTCTCTTTGTGTTCAAAACAAAGGGTGGTTCTTAATGGCATTTCTGAATTTCTCCTCCCCCTTCCTTTCTGTCTTTAGTGTAAGTGAAAAGTAGTTTTTTTTTTTTTTTTCAGGTTATGTGTGAGAAATCTCTGGACACAGTCAGATAACTTTGCATTTCTAGACTCAGTGAACCGCATGACAAAAGTTAATTATGCTGGCTGGGATAGGAGTATCTGCCGGTGGATCAGGAACACTGTCACATTTCTCAGCATAACCACAACCAACACACACCTCAACGATCCTTGCTGTTTAATCAACATACCATCCAGTACTTCACTCAGAGATACCCTGAGCCTTGTTTTTAAAATTATCATTAAAGATATTAAAGTATTGCTCGACAATGTGTTGCCATTTATCTCTCCTCCAAAACATCAGTCTGAAAAATTCTCAGTGTACCCCAGTCCATATATTTAAGGTGAGATTGTTTCCAGTCTAACAGAGATGTTATAACCTAATTGATCTGGGATGAGTCTAGGCACTTAGATACTTCTATTGATCTAAGAGTCACGCTATATATTAATGAGTATAGGATACATTCTGCTGCAGTAACAAAGAGAAGTTTGCTGAGAAACAAAGTCAAGTTTCTCACTTGACTTGAAATGATTGCGGGGGGAGGCAATTTCTTGCCTTGTTCCATGTCCACAATGGGTTGAGTGGGGACTCTGTTCTATACTTCCTGTCTCTAACCTGTGGTGATGAAATACTGTGTCTTGCCATGGCAGGGAGAAATGAACAGAGTGAATCCTCCGTAGGATCTTGAAGCTTCTTCTGGAAGAGGCACACTTCACTTCCGTCCATGGTGCTGCCCATGCTAATGCCATATCTGTGTTGGTAGGAACGTGGAGCTCCTCAGCAGACACACAGCTTGGCCTAGGTGCAAGGTTCCTCTCCTGAACGATGAGGTCCAGGCCAGCTGGCAGAGCACTGTCTCACTTCTCTCCAACACCCAATCCAGGGAATTCTAGTGACTTCTGTGGTGGCGCAACGCGCAAGCCATCACCCTCTAGTCGTTGAAGTTGTGTTGGTGGCAATCATCACTAGGAAAGAGGACGTTGGTTTGTGGCAAGGCACCCAATCAGGGGGCTCCCTTCCTGAGAGCCCAGTGAGCTGAGGGGTGGCCCTTTGCACCTGCAAGGTGCACAGAGGTGTCTGTGGCAAAAGGTGGACATGGCAGACACGCTGAAGGGATGTGTTCTGGCAAAACCTTCGAGTTGTCCTTGATCCTCACAACAAAACCCAGGAGTTGAATAGGTGGAAGTGTCCAAATTGTACTTTCTTCTCTGGGCCAGCACATGTAGCAATTTGACTCTTGAGTAAGGAGAAGAGATTGGCCACTTTTTGGACCTAGCGCACCTGATGTCATGTTTCCAGTGTTTTCCAAATTACCCAGGGATCTCAGGGAACGTGCAGATTCCTGGTGCTACTTGTCCAGGGACATGCAGATTCCTGACCCCACTTTAAGAGGTCTTGATGCAGGTGGTTTACGTGGTGTCTGGGCATGTCTTCAACAAGTCCTCAGGGGATGCTGTGGTTTTCTCGTGGACCGTTTTGGGAAAACTTTGCAGAAGCAGAGACAACCAGGGAGTCAGTGACCAAGGCCATTCCAGCAAGAGCACTTTGCTCACTGGCTCTAATGACAGCTGTCTCCAAAGCTAGGGACTCACTGCTCCAGTCTTCAGTCAGCCTCGACAATGGGGAGATCACGCCATTTGAGCCCTGCCCCTCACAGTGTCATCAGTTATGCTTTGTCTAAGATTCATTTCTTCTTTTAAAAGGAAAAAGTAGGCCAGCAGGGGTATTAGCAATCACCAGGTGCAACTCCTTGGCTGTACAGACCAAGAAATTTAATCTCAGAGAAAAATAAGGCCACGTTGCCTAGGAATTCTGTGGCAGAGAGGAGGACTGGGACATCTGGATCAATGCAGAAGCAGACAGAGGACCCAAGGTGCTCTGCTGTCCTAGCAGATAGCAGGAAGCATTGCTTTAGATGCGTTTCTCCTGCCTCCCCACAGAACCCTTGAGGAAGTGGGCTCCAGTGGTAGCAGGGTGAGGTTGATGGCCAGTAGGGTGACCCTGGGCAGGTAAGTCACTGACCCTCTTTGTGCCTCCTTGTAAATTGAGATGATGATAGTACCTACTTCATTTCTGGGAATATTAAATGAACCAACATATGGAACATATAATGCCTGGCATATAGCTACCACTTATTAAATGCTCACTATTATTAATTTTATAAATATCATTGTTCTAATAACTTTCCTAATGTTAGCATGATTCAAGGGAATAAAGAGATTTCACAATCTTTGTCTGCAGATGACTTAGACAAGCATTCGTCTTGATTTATTGTATTTTTCATCTTTGGATGGAGGGGCTTGGTATAATTGAACTTCAAAATTTTTTATTTTCCCATCAATCCTTTTTTTTTAAAAAAATATAAACCCCAATGCAGCAATGAAACTGCCTGATGTTCAGGAAAAAAATCTCAGACAAGCTTTTCTAGCATTCCACATCGACCCAAGGTGACTTCCCTGATGGGTACATCAATGATAGGGGGACAGAGGTTAAGCCAAATAGATTTGAAATCTGAAATTGGACCCTTGGAACAAGCTCTCTGTGTCCACATCTTTGACAGCCCCAAGAGCAGGGCACATTCAGGAAGAGCGGCTGTGCTGCGCATTTGTGCTCAGAGCCTGGTGCTGCGGGGTATTTGTTGATGGGGAAGGAAATACCCAGGGTCCTCATGGAGGACAGAGGAGAGGTCAGGTGATTGCCTGAAGAGCTGACCATCCTTTCTTGGGGCTAACGCGTTCAGTTCAGGGCTGCATTTGTAACTGTGTGTCCCCCACCCTGAGAGTGTGCAGCTCAGTGCCTGAGCATAGGCCACGTCCTGAGGGTTCCCCAGCTCAGCACGGGTGGAGCCATCTGCATAGGAGTCAGTGGAGATGTCAGATGAACTGCACTTTAGGCTCAGACAAGTAGAGAATCCTCAGAACCAGAGAGAACATCATCTCACAAATAAGCAAGTCCATCCTAATACCAAGCAGGACTCTAGGAGAGAAGCTCCACAGTCCTGCTAAAGAAAGCTTTTCAAGGGGATGGAGTGGTGGCTCAGAGGCATGCATGAGGACCTGGGTTTGGACCCCAGCACCACATACACAACTAAGTGTCAGAGCAATGAAAACCAGATGAAAAACTAAATAAAGTTGATTCTCTCTCCGTGTCTCTCTCCCTCTCTTAAAGAAAAAAAATAAAAAAGCTTTTCAAAAGGAGCAAGTTGAAGTTTGCCATGAAAGTGCCAGTGTAGTGGGAGGGGTGGTCCTGAACTAGGATTGTCCATCTTGGCCAGCGTTGATCAGAGCTCTGCTCAAAGGAGAGGTGAGTAGGTACAGATTGCGCAGAGACCTTCGCCTGAGTCTTGGGGACAAGGAGCATCACAATGACTGAGCACTTGCTGTGTTCCAGGTGTGTATTTTATGTATATGAATTCATCTGATGCGCATTTTGGGTAACCACTGCTATTGTCCTCATCGTCCTCAAGCAGCAACGAGGCTCACAAAGGCTAGAAACTCGCCTACCTTATAACCAGGAAGTGGCAGAGGGCAGACTCCAAGAAGTCTCACCTGAACATCCAGACCCATTGTCACTAGGCAGCTGCTTGATGATGTGCACAAACACAGACACTGAAATGAGTATCCCAGGAGACAAGTTCTGGTAGAAAGGGAAAGGGGAGCCATTACGGAGATGGTGCCTGTCCTTCAGGGAGCACAGCTGAGCTCCAGAGCAAATGGAACTGTGCTCCTCTCTGTGCCACCTGGGTCTCAGATCGCAGCCCATGGAGCTGATTTCTGCTTGCTTCACCATCCCGCTGGGTTCACTCCACAGGCACACTACCTCAGGCTTATCCCTGTTACCTGCACTCCTGGCTTGTGCTGTAGTCCCGATTCTCCCGATTCTCCGACTGCTTAGCCCCAGGCCTCTTGCTCACCAATACTTAGGTCAGGAGAGAGTCCGACCGGCACCATCCAGCTTAGCCATAGGTTCCCTTGAGTCAGGCACAGTCCCATCCAATTGCCCTGTAATCATCTTGGAGTTAGAGGTGACAGGAGGGAGGCCTGAGAAAGGAGGCCTGATAGAGTCTGTGGATCTCTTCTTGGAATACGTTTTCAAGTGCAAAAAATATATGGGGAATTACAAGGCAGCCAATTCTACTAAATTGTTGTTATCAGAATATTAAAGTTTACGATGTGCTTTTTAAGTTTACTTATTGATGAGATCTAGTGGCAAGTCTCGTAACAAATATAACTTTGAGGAACTACTGGAGATGTCTTGAGATTCCTGCAAAACCCAGGAGATACTGGTGATAAATGCACAGGCTCTGTTAATACCACCCTGCGCTGTTGTGTGAGTTTGTATTGAAGGAAGTGCCATTGCATTTAAAAGATGTTGAAAATAAGGCTGTAAAATTTTTTCTACTCAAGTTCATAAACCCCTAAATCCTACCCACACACTTCTTCACCCAGTTGCAGTACTTCCCAACATCCCCACCCTCCACACGGGTGATCAGTGAACATTTCTTCTGAAAATGCAGTTTCAGCTATCCCACTGTATCTGCTGACACCAGACCTGAGGGGAAAACTATGGAAACTAAGATGATAAATTCATTTGTGTTGGGCTCCTGACATGAACTTCAGGTACACTAAATTTTGATGGACTTCTCTTGTCTTAATGTAAAGTAAATAATTTCAAAATGTCTTGCATCACTCTCTAGAACTCTAAAAATGGGTTGGGGCATGAGCCAACTCAGTCATGCGAGAGGAAAATGTCGAGTGCAAACATAGTTTTCAGAATGTTTAGAGATAAATCAGTGGTGCTGAATGCAGGCAATTTCAAATGCTTTCTTGAAGCAGGTTTGGTTCCTGTGAGAGGACAGCTTTGGAGACGTCTACACTGCATGGAGGCTGGTTGAGCTGTAGCCACAGAAGAGCAAAAGCCTCGCTGAGATGATCCCAAAGCTGATCGGCACTGGGTGAAGGCCCAGTGGGTCCCATGAGGTGATGGGAGGTGATGCCTCACACAGGGTCAGAGAGGCCCAACACCAGCCAGGAGAGCATGGGCATTGTCGCTAACCCGAGGGAAGCAAGACCCACCGTGTGGTTGGAAGCAAAGTGCAGGTGAGAGCAACTGGCCTCCAGGGAGGCAGGACAAGCTTGTAGCAATTGGTTGAAGACACAAGAAGTCCATCAAGATGAAAACTAATAGCAGGGAGCAGGGTGAGGAGGAGCAGGGCAAAGCTCCTCCACAAAGCCGAGCAACCTCTGCAGAACGGCTCTGGGCCGCTTGCTTTCGTGCTCCTGGGGCTTTGCTTCTTGCAACTCTGTGCAGCCCCCTGCTTGGGCCTCAGCCTCTTTCAGCCTAGGACGTAGGACTTCTCCTCTGACCAAAGGAAATATCATACCTGATGTGGGGGTAGGAAGCATTTTGTTCAGCAGACCAATTGCCCCGTAATCAGTTTGTTCAGATTGTTTCTCTTTTATGTAGCAGCATAGCATAGTGGGTGACAGCATGGTCTGGGGGGCCACCATGGGAATTCCAGCTTTGTCACTTGTCAGTTAGTTCACCTTGGGTAGGGTCTAATCTTTGGCCTGTTATAAGATGGACGTAATAATAGAATCTCCTCGAGGGACACATGCAAAGTTCTCAGGACTGGTGCCTGGTAAATATTGGGTTTGTTTTCCGCACCTCCAGACATATGTGTGTGCGTACACGTGCACACACGCGCACACAATCATCCCTCTACATCCACTGGGGATTGGTTCCGAGATCCACTGCAGGTACCAAAACATACAGATGCCAAGGCCCCCTCTGTAAATGCATAGTATTTGCATATAATGCATGCAAATGCTTCTGTGTACTGTAAATCATCTCTAGATTATTGAGATACCTAATACAACGTAAGTACTATGTGAATTGTTGTTGCTGTGTTTTTTTAGGAATGATGACAAGAGAAAATCAGTACATGTTCAGGATAAACACAGGGTTTTCTGGATCATTTTCCACCTGTAGTTATTGAATTAATTGATGTGGAACCCAGAGGCATAGAATGTACAGATGGGTGGGGGGAGAGAATGAATGTGTGTATATGTATTATGTTTGCTATATAAATACTGGCATTATTTCAGTGACCTCCTCAATCCTCTTGATGTGCTATTCGTTTGGTGGTCCCTTGAATTGGAAACAGAGCTTCAGCTTCAAATGGACCTAGATCTTTTGGTCCCTGTTCTGCCCTATTCTATTCGCTGTGTACCCTTGGGTTGATCCTAGCTTCACTGCTTGTGAATTCTTTGACCTTGGACATGCTAGCTAATCTCTCTCAGCTGATTTCTCTCAATTGTAAGTGGGACTAAAGTGACTCATGTCTAGGGGACTAGTGTCTAATATTCAGTGGGTGTTGAAATGTGAATCCTCTCCCCTCGTCTCCTGACATTGGGTGTGTCAGAGCTCACTCTACTCACCCAGCGTTTGAGAGCCAATGCTGTCTTGGATATGGCTACTGCTCCTAAATGAAGAATGAAAAGAACCTATTCCTACCCTCGAGGGACTTGAGATTGGATTTTCTATAATTTGCAAAGTGCTGTAAATGAAAAACACTTTGCAATAATCCTTAGGAAGCAGATGTGCTGTTCAAGTAGGGTGGAGCAAAGTTTCCCCATCTTCTCTGCCCCTGCCCATCCTTTGGAGATCTTGACAGGGTACAGAGTCTGATGCTGCGGGTCTATACCAGATCCCATTCCTAACAGGCTGTCCCAGATGTCCCTGCTTCTGGTTTATGGACTAAACTTTGCATGGTGGGGACTAATGGTTTTGAAGACAAACCAAATCCACGGGAACCCCACCCCTTCCTTCTAAGCCTTTGTTGCAAAGGCTAGGCTCCCTAGGCACTTGGGGCAGGAACAATTCCTCCTGCTGGCACACAGCCAAGAGTTCTGCAGAGCTGTCTTGCTCATTTTTTCTGTGGACAGTATAGGTGGCTTCAGGTCCAGAACTTTCTTGGAGGATACAAGGAGGGGAGCCTAGAGGTCCATGTTTGTAGGTTTGCTCCTAAGCTACAGAGTCCTTCTGAGAACTGGAAGGGATAATTGCAAGGTCCTCTGGTTTAAAAACTACCTTGCTGACTGTAGGGAGAGTGGATTCCTCTCAAGGAATTAGACCTTGGTTATGAACACGCTTTTGAATTCACTCTTTTGAATCTGGAATCAGGTCAGTTCTCTAAGAAATGGTATAGAGTTTGAGTTGGTTTCCAGGTAATTTTTAATCTATTTATGTCTGGGAAACTATTTGGAAAAGTACCACTGGGGAAATGAGAAGCTGGATTGTGAGTAGTGGAGTGGAAAGATAAGAGGATCCCAGTTTGTCATTTCAGAAAGGCTTCCTACTAGGGGCTGGAGCGGTGGCTTGGCGGTTATGGCGCTTGCCTGGCATGCGCAAGTACATGGGTTCAAACCCCAGCACCATGTATACAACTAAGTGTCAGAGCAATGAAAGCCATGTGAAAAACTCAATAAAAATTGATTCTCTCTGTCTCTCTCACTGTCCTTCTCTCTCTAAAAAAAAAAAAAAAAAGGCTTCCTACTGTGGTCTCAAGACAGTGACGGCATGATAGTAGTTTCTGTTAAACAAACAACTGGAACTTTACAGCTACCGTGTAATTCAACATGAAGGAAGGAGGTTCTTTTATTTTAAAGATGGGGAAATTCAGAAATGGAAGTAGATTAAATGGCTTAGTGTAGGTCGCACAAGGGCAAGTGGTAGATGTTAAATCTAAAGTCAAGCACATTGACTCTAGGACGTTGGCCCCTGACCCCATGCTCCTTCCTCATGCTTGCCTAATGTCCCCTTCCTGCCGGACTCAGCCGGTGTCTCATTCCTTCCCTCCAGGGGCAGGCAGCTCATTGGCTCATAATGAAGCTTGGGCCACTGTGAACATTGTTTCTTGTGGCAGAAAATTCTTTGTTCTTAGTGCTGGTGCTGCCATCAAGAGTAAACTGAAATGACCCAACAATTCTCTTCCTAGCAATCTGTCAGAGAAAATTGAAAATGTATGTTTGTACCAAAACTTACACTCCGATGTTCATATGATAGCTCAAAGTAGAAACAGTCCAATGCCTATTGACCGACGGATACATTAAAAGAATCTGTCCACACAATGAAGTATTACTAAGCCTTAAAGGGGAAGGGACTGCATATGTGTTATAGCTTGTATGGATTTAGGAAGCTACCACCAAACAACAGCTATGCATGATTCATCGACATGACTGGTATAGGACAAGCAAATCCACGCTGCAGAGAGCTAATTGGGGCCTTCCAGGGGCTGGATGAGGTGGGAGCAGAGAATGACCACTAATGGGTATGAGGTGCCTTTTGGCAGGGGTTATAAAATGTTCTGAAAGTAGTTAGGGTTGTTGTATAACTTTATAAAGATAATGAAACCCCTGAAACTTGAAATGGTGAGCTTTATGATATATGAATTATATTTCAATGAAAAATAATATGGATAAAATAATCCCTCATTTCAGATTTTAAACAAAGGCTCAAACCAAACAAATCTATTGATATTTGAAGCTGGCTGCCTTGTTAGTGCAGAAAATCCCTATGATAAATAGCTCTGATTCCTTCAACCATCTTTCATATGATGTAAAATTTAGTTCTGATCTAAATGGATTTCTTTCTTGCCCAAATGTCCCAGGCTGACAATGCTATTCTTATATCCACTTCCCTACCCCCAAACCAAAGCTCTACTCCCAGTGCAGATTCTTCAGTATAGAATAAACCTAGGTCTCCCACCCTGGAGTCACTGTAGGATCACCTGGCACTGCTGGATGGATTGGGCATTTTCAGTTTTCAGTGATTACAGCCTATGATTCATTATTTTTCCTTAGAAATATAAAAGCAATAGATTTTGTTATTCTCTTGGAAAAGCTAATTTGAATGCTGAATTGAAAATGAATGAAAAAATTTTAAAATGCAAACTGCTACACTACTTTGTAGACTGCAGAATTAGCCACAATTCTCAACTCTTCCATAACACATACCCTTGCTGATGTGGCTTTGAATTCTTCCTTCAAGAGGTTAAGTGTATATTTACTTGTTTGCCCAGTATAATGTATCAGATATGACTACATGCCAGTTTTAAATATAAGCCTTAAAAAAAGAAAAAAAAAAAAACCTTTCTGCTTTGGCTAATTGTACTGGGCATGGGGACAGATCCACGTTGCCTACTGCAGGATGAGATTCAGGTCACACAGGTGCCCTCATTGTGCTAGCTGGTAGCCAGCCAATGTTCAGGATCAGATCTTCCAAGCTGACCAGTACTTGGCTAAAGATGTATGTGGACCCCGCATGAGATCAGAAAAAATGTCCAATTGAACCCAGACCAGTTTGTCAACTCACAGAAATGGGAGCTAAACAACCATTGTTGTTTTAAGCCACTAGGTTTTGTGAATGTTAATTATGCAACAAATCCTAAATGAGGTGTTCCATTTCTGCCTGTGATATAGAAAGATGTGAAAGACCTCCATCCATTACGACACAATCACAATTCACTACAAAAACAATGACAAAATCATACTTTTCTTTATAGCCTCAAAGAGCTATGGACACAAAGAAGTCTGAACTTCAAAGGGAGGAACTATTTCTAGACAAAGTGTTTTGCATGCGGTTAAAATTAGAAGACTTGCAAAAATAGAAAAATGTGAGTTAGTTGAATCAGACCTAGAGGCAATTCAGGTATTATAATGTTCAGATAAGGACTTTAAAATGATTATAGTAAAAATATTTTAAAATTTCATAGGAAATGAGTAATGAGTAAATAAATGGGGAATTTCAGAAGGTATCTAGGACTTTTTTTGAAAAAAAGAAAAGGTGGAAATTCTAGAATTGAAAAATATAACATCTGTAACAGAAATTTCACCTGATTTTCAGCACTTAGGACAGATGGTCAGCTTTCTGTACCTATGACAAAAGACCTGTGAAAAACAACTTCAAGGAGGAAAGATTTATTTTGGCTCATGGTTTCAGTCCACGGTAGGTCAGCTCCATTGCTTTGGGCCTAAGATGAAGCGGAGCATCCTGGTGGAAAGGCCCAGTGGAGGAAAACTGTTCACCCTGTGGCAGCTAGTAAGCAGAGAGCAAAGAAGGGGCGAGGCAAGATGCATTCCCCAAGGACCTACTTCCTCCAGCGAGATTCCACCTGCTACAGTTTCCACCACCTTCCGATTTTATTCAGTATGAATGAAATCCCTCAACGGATTAAAGAAGCCCTCATGATCTGATCACTTCCCCAAATTCCTACCTCTGAATATTGGGGCATTTGGGGCCAAGACTTCAACACATAAGCTTTTGGGAGACAGCTCATATCCAAAGTATAACAGTTGAAGAAAGGAGCACTCAACTTGAAGACAGGGCCTCAGAAATCATGTAAATGAGGCACAAAGAGAATTGCAAAAAGAAGAAAAATGAGAAGGAAGAGGAAAGTCTAGGAGAACTGCGCTGTCCTTTAAGGTGGAATCAAACAGTGGAATGAACATGTTTTTCATCTTTTCTTGGAGTGTTAGGCAGGAAGGCTAGGAGAGAAGATCAATATGTTAAAGAATATAGGATGGAATTTTCAATATTGGCTCAAAATAGCAACTCATTGCTATGAAGAAGGTTCAGAGGGCCCCAAGTTGGATAAAAGAAAGAAAGTCAATCTATGATCATACAGGTAAGCTGAGGAAATTGAAAGCTAAAGGGAAAACATTAAAATCTGCCTTGGAAAAAAATCAGTGCATGTTAGATACAGGGGAACAATATAAGGATCAGAGCTGACTTCTCATCTGACACTCTGCAGAGATAGGTGTCTTTGGTCTTCACAGGGCTGAAACAAAGCAAAGACTCTTAGTATAGAATTGTATACCCAGCATCAATATAATTTTTAAAATGGAGTCAAACCAAAGGCAACTTTAAATGAGGCAAACTGAAAGAATGTGTTGCCAGCAGATTTATGCTCCAGGAAACACTAAAGCAAGTTCTTCAAGCTGAAGGGAGCTGAGACCAGATGGGAGCTCAGGTCTGCAGTTAAGATGGAAGAGCCCAGGAAAGGGTGAATATGTAGGCAAACCTCAAGTCTAGTGTTTAGAAATTATTTCATGTGTATACCAAATATGTAGTTAATGTTTAAAGGACTACTGATGTTTAAAGCAAAAACAATAACCATATGTTATGGGATCCTTAATATAAATGGAAAAATATGCAAAAATAGCAAAAATATGGGAAGAGAGAGGGGGAGCGAGCTGTGGTGAGCATGCCCGTGAATGCAGGGCTGCAGTTGGATGGTAGGGTTTCAAGCTGGACGGTGGGAAGGTAGACCCTGCACGCTGTTCTTTCAGCAGCATAGCCAGTGGCCGCCATGGCTACCAAACACTTAAAACATGACCTGCGAAACTAAGGGCTGAACTTGTAATTTTAATTAATTAAAATTCAAGTGAAAGAAGTGGTAGAAATACTTTTCTATGAAACCCACTTATGTTGTGGTAGGACAGCCTTTTGCTTTCTCTGTCATGGTGTGGATGAATGCACGGTATGGATGCGCTTCTAGAATGTGCAGGGTCTCCATGCTTGCATGTTTGTTACATGTTGAAATGACACTATTTGGGGTATATTGGGTTCTAGAAAACATATTATCAAGTTAATGTCACCTGTTTCTTTTAATTTTATTATGTAATCAGGGAATTTAGATATTCTGTAAATACTCGTGCGGCTCACATTATGTTTTTATGATTAGATAGCACTGCTGCAGAGAAATTACTAAAGATATAGCACAGAGTGGTACGACTAAAAGGTCAAATCCAGGAGATAAGTTGGACTGCCAAAAAGTACCTATTTTGTCCAAAATAATTAGAAAAGAAGGAACAAAGGAGCAGATGTAAGAAGTGGAGCACATGGAACGCATATGCTGGTGATGGACTTACACAGGACCTTCCCACGAACAGCCTTGGACATAAATGAACAAAATCCTTTCATTTTGTCCGATTATGTAAATGCGTGAGAGCCAACATATGCCCTTCATGAGAGTGAGGGTTTAAATAAAAGACACAGCAGGTGCCCCGCAGAAGACACCCAGGTTTGGAGTAGCTTGCAAAGCTGGGGTGGCCCCGAACCAGTCGACTACATGGATCCGGAGAGAAGGCAGCGTTGCTGGAGGTGAAGAAGTGGAGCCGGCCGCCAGGAAAACGAGTCTGCTGTGTGTGCCCCCCAACAGAGTGAGGAGTGGAAAGACCCAGAAGCACACTGGAATTGTTTATCACTGTTCTCTTAGTAGTTAATAGAAAAAAGTAGGAAAATCAGCTCACAAATGCTGTGATAAAATAACACAGAAGGAAGAAGGGTGGGATTTGCAAACTGGGATGGTCTCAAAGGTCACTCGCCACTGTTTACCAGTCCCAAGGAGCTATTCTGTTAATGTGATCTAAGTCATTCTTAGCCTTTGTGATAACACATTGATTTTAAACCCAAACAATCAAACATTTCTAACCTCTTTGTACTCTGTTAAGCTACGTTTGCACCAATTATATTGAGAAAAATAAAGGGAAACTGATCTTGTCATTGCTATAAGCAGTCTTGGTTCTATATTTCCTGTTTCATGTCTATATATTTAAATATGGATATTTAGAAACAACTTATAAGTATATTTCCTTGATATCCTTTACAAAATTTTTGGAATGTCTTAGAGATCTTTTTTATATTAGCAGGTAACGATAGATTCCTAGAATGTATTGTATTTTTTGGCCATTGATATGTCATTGGACAGTTCATTTCTAGATTTTCACAACAATAAGCAATGTTGCAGTGAAAATATATTTCCTGCTTTTTCCCATAGCTATGTGGATTTCCCCTTGGCTCCAGCAAAGTGGCAGGATACAGGCAGCTTAAAGTTTCTTACATACACCCAATCCCCCCAAAACTAGCAATTCATTTGCCTCTTTGTAAGTAGGGTACGGGAATAGCATCAACATTTTCTTAATCATGTAGTGAAGTAGGACATTTTTTTCATGTGTTTATGTGCCTTTTATGCAAATTATTGGTTCGTATCTTTTGCTTACTTTTCTATTGGACAGTTTGACTTTTCCTTATTCTTTTGAAGGAGTTTACAAAATATGTAGATTCAGGCAGGAAGCCTTTGCCATATGTGTGGTAAATATTGTCCCCTTGCCCGACTCTTGTCCTTGCCTTATTTATGGGACATGTCTTGATGCTGGTGGTGTGACCGCCCCAGCTATCTCCAGCTCTGTCTTCCCACCCCTCTCACTGAGGTTTCCGTGTCCACACATGGGTTTCTTTGGCACTACTTGCTTCTTTGGACCATGTGTCAAAGGCAGATGCTGGCGGAGACGAGTCAGGGTTTCTGCAGTCGGTAATTTTCTAATCAGAGAAGCTGGCTTGGTTCCATCCCCCTGACATCTACTGCTTGCTGGCTGGTGGGGAACATTGACTGCTGAAAGTTATGGCCCCAGGTGTCCTTCCCTGTCCTGGGAGGGGTGACTGGGCAGTGTCCGCAGCTCTGCGTGGCATCCTTAAGCTGTAGCAGATGCTGGCTCCATGGCCTTCCCACTAGCCAGAGACGGTTTTTTTCACATATTCTCCAAGTGTTGGGACTTGAAACCTTAGAGTATCATTTTTGGCTTTTGGTAAGGGGTTCCAAATCGTGAAGTTCTGAGACACAGTGGTCTTCCTATAAAGATCTTTAAACGGGGCCCCGCTCTGCACTGTGAATGCACATAAAGCAACTGTTTGTTGAAATAGAAACCGGGAACCATCATGGAATCTCACATGTACGTCTCAACAATTTTTATATGCAAGGAATTCATGAACATTCACATTCTCATGATAAAAGCTGCGGCGATCTGGAGACGTCTTGCTGCATTCCCAGCCACCAGCCCCGCCTCTCTCCCAGGGTCATCCTGGGTCCGAGCTGCAGCTTGCAGGCTCACAGTTTGGGTGGCTCTTGCTCTACAGCTTCTCTCCTGCGCTTACTGCTTTGTGTCTCCTTCCAGGGAGTAGGCTTGGGCGGAGCCTGTGGGGCACCAGTCTGGAGTGTCATGTGCTGTGGCATACTCAACGTGGAGGGAAGCAGTGGTGCTGAGGGACACGGAACATTCGGTTGAGCTGAGAGTGGGATAGTGAGGGCCTCCAGGAGCAGGTGGTGCTACAAGTGACCCCTGTCACATGGATAGGAAGTGGGGTGTAAGGCTGGCTGTGGCCCCCACAAAAGATATGCATATGTAAAGCTCCCAGAACCTGTGAGTGTTGTCTTTTGTGGAGAGAGTGGCTTGCAGATGTGCCTAAGCTGAGGGCCTGGACATGGGGAGAACATCCTTGTTACCTGGAAGGACCCTAAATGCAATCACAATGTCATTAAGAAGGAGCCAGGTGGAGACTTGAAACCAGGAGGAAGGCAGTGTGGCACTGAAGCCAAGGGCTGTGTTGCTCGGTGGCGGAGGAAGGGACCCGGGCCCCAGGGAGGCATAGCATGCTACTCCAGGGTCTGGAGAAGGCTAGAAGGTGGATTCCAGGGCTCTGCCAACACCTTGGCTTCAGACCAGTGGAACAACATTTGGCTTTGGGCTCTGGACTGTATGGAAGGGCATTTGTGCTGCTCCAAGCCATCGAGCGTGTGGTAGTTTGTTAGAGCAGCAGGTGGAAGCTAACAGTAGATGAGCAGAGTGAGCAGAGGCAAGCCTTAGGAAGAGAGACCAATCTTCTCAGCTTGGTGAAAGCAGGATCTCATCTCTACGACATGTGGGAGCCATGTGATGGATAAAACAGAAGGGAACTGGAGTTGTAAGCAGGGCCGGATCCTGGGAGCCTGGCAAGCGTTCCCAGGGACCTGATTTGGTTCTGAAGGTAGTAGGGAGCCAGAAAAGGCCTTTGAGCAGGGGCGAACAGTTTAGTATTGAGGAGAACACCACCAGACCCTCCATTCTCTTGGAAAAGGAGGAACAGAATTTGGCTGCTTAGATGGAAACTCAAAGTCTTCCTGCGTTTTAATTCCCATTGCACTAAATCTTCTTCCCTCCCATCCAAAGCTGAGTTCTGCATCTGTCATAAAAGGAACCAAGCTCTGCTTAGATGTGTCTGGACAACCAAGGGTGCAGGCAGAGCATTTCTTCCTGGACTTCCAGGTGGCTGTTTGAGTGGCAGCAAGAGGAGGGTGCTTATCTGAGCTGGCTCTGGCCCCAGAGCAGGAGTTGAAAGCACTTTAGTTCATCTAATCCAGACCAGTGATGTCTCCAGGCCAGCGGCTGATGGAGGACAAGGGGGCAGAGAGACAAGTCCCCATTCCAGGGCCCAGAGGGTGGCTATCTATCACTGGCGCTCAGACTCCTTTTCAGGGCCGGGGTCATTAACAGAAAAAGCGTTTCAGGTATCACTGTTCTGTATGGATTGCAGTTTTCCCCCCTAGCAAATTTCTTAATCTCTAAAATGATTAAAGCAGACAGTTGCCAAATCACTGAGTAGAACAGGAAATAAAGATAGCCTTCAGGGCTTGGTAGAGGAACAAAAATACTCCTGAGCAGGAGGCCTGCCGAGGTAGCACGGGCTTTCTCTTCCCTCTTTAACTTTGTCTATCAACTGGCAGGGACAGGGCTGCAGGAGACAGGAGGGGTTCTTTCTCCACAGGGGCGGGAGGCAAGGGGAGCAAGCCAGGCTGACTCGGATGAAAGAGCTTCCTGTATTTGCAAACTGTTCCATCTCATTTTTGCTGTGGAAAACCTTACCCTTGTAAGAAGTCACCGGGGACAATGACAAGTAGACACCAGCATCCTGGGGCCACTCTTCTGGCCTGTGTAGATTTGACTGGGTTCGTTGTTGCTGTGGTGGGCATAGATCCCCTGCCCTCGTAGAGCGTCACCCCATCTCCCCGAGCTGACTTTCCTTGGGGAGTCGCCCCTCCTGCACTCTTAGTTCTCAGTGCATGTGGTTCAGAAGACTTGGCCTCAAGTTCTTTTTGTGGGAGTGGGACCAAATCCAGGCCCATTGCCAGGCTTAGAATTTTGTTCAAGGACTGAAAGGGACTCAAAGTGATCCAAGTAGGATTGCTGAAACTATTGAAAAATAAGCTTGTATCTTCTTCTGAGGTTACTGAGGGTATGGGATGTACATTTGGAGTAGATGGGGTCCGTCTTCTTCAATAAGGAGAGTACCTGGCTGGGAAGACATCCAGGATCCAAGAAAGGGGAACCAGGAAGTGGGGTCCAGGTTCCAGGAGAGCTCGCGTGAGCACCAGGTCTAGCTGTGCGGGTTGCATATTCCCAATAATCCCTCTCTTCTTTAAGCCGGTTGGTCGAGTTTCTGTCCCCTGCAACTGAAGGAGACTAATTCCATATTTATCACCACACTGTTGTAGTTAATAGGTTTCTTTTATTGAGTAGTTACTGCATCACAGTCTGGACTAAGCTCTTTTGTTAACCCCCAACTGCATGCACAAAAAAAGATAAAAAGATTTGGAGGAAGCTGTGTTCCATCTAGCTCAGGGGTTCTCACCTGAGGGGACTCCTGGGCTCCAAATAGTCTCTGCTGGTTTCAGAGGACCGTTAGACTCTGGCTTTTCTGCAAACCATGAGCACCAGCCTCCCTCCTGGCAAGAGGGTCTGTGACCCTTGTCAGATCCTCAAGTGGCTTGTCGCCATCCGTCCTTGCTGTAGACCACCCTGCCGAAGTTTCCAGCACAGTAAGAAGATGCTCCTCTAAGTGAGCTTGGGGTGCTCACACCGCTTCCTGCGACCATGCACACAGTCCTGTGGATCTGAGGGTACAGTTCCCACAAAGCTTTTGCACTGTAAATGGTGGGGCTGCAAGTCAATTTCTCACACCCCAACTTTTTTGAGGCTCCACTTCTTCTAACAGTGAAGGAGAGATTTAACTGGTTGGCTTGTGTGCATTACAAGGCTGTCCTGGGGCTGAGCTGAGGCAGCTGAGAACACGCTCGATGGGTCGCTGGTCTCCTGGGCCCACCTCTGCTGCCCCTTGCCTTGCAGGCGTTTGTGGCTTCCGGACTGGTCTGTGAGTCTGTGCGGTCCACGTGGCCGCTGCACACCCGGCAGAGCGCGACTCCCTGACTTGCTTATGGACAACAGAGCCTGTTCGTTAAGTTGATACATGCAATTCTTAAACACATTAAGGAAGCGTTTTGAATGTCACTTGCAGAGCACGCAAGCGGAAATAGATGGGCCATCTGATGTAGAGATCTTCTTGTAGCTCCAGGGTTTTATTTTCCTTAGCATGAGGCTGCGGCCTCTGGAATGAGTTCGTTCGTTGATACATCTACTCAGTCACTTCCCTGAGCGGATACTGAGGTGCTGCTGCATTCAGCACTGGGATAAGGCATGGGTGATCGCGCCCTTTCCTAGCCCCAGGGTGCTCGCCTTCCATGAAGGGCAGGAATCCCCAGCAGTCACCTGGATGATAAAGACAGGTGTTGGAAATGAGAGACAGGAAGACGAGAAGAAAATAAAGTCTGTGTTCTATGGATGTCTGGGAAGGTGCAGGAGAGGAGGTGGCGTTTGAAAGGGTTTCGAAGGATGAGGAAGAGTTTGCCATCCAGAGAGGGAAGAATCCAGCCTGGAAGAGGAGATTCGAGTGTGAGCAGGTGAGACTTGCTGGGCTGGGTGCCTGAGGTGCACAGGTGGCTGGACAAAGGCAGAGTTGGGGCCTGACTGTGTCGTTGCCCTGTCTCATTGGCTGTGACCATGTGGCTGACTTACCTTAATGCTGATGACCTTCCCAGTTTTGAGAATGCTAGAAAGGGATTTTAAAGAATTCCCCACAACTGAGAAGCATCTGATGATTTTCTCACAATTGTTCTGGGACTGTGGACTTTGCGGAGGGGACCAGAGAGAAGTGCCACTCTCGGTATCCAGGGCACGTGCTGCCTTGACGTATCACAGTGGGTGCTGCCTGTGCTCACCTGGTGCAGGTGGTGGTCACAGGTTTCTGCACTGTGCATTCTTTTGCCTGGTTGCCCTGCGCTATTGGAAAGGGGAAAAAGTTACCCACAGGCGACACTTGAAGAGTGTGGCGTTAAGCTCCACCTCCTGGAGTATGGAATGTCTAAATAAATTATTCAGAGTCCTTCTGCATGCCCAGCGTGTCTCTCCCTCCCCATTTATTTCTTAATCATTTATTTATATCGATGTGGACGCATGGCTGTTTACACTGTACCCTTGGGTTGTATCCAGCACTACTGTATTTGTTTTGATGCTGAAGTTGTTTCAGCTGTGCCATTGGGAGCACTTTCAGTTGGTTCTGGGTCTCTTTGACAGCTTTCATCATTGTGGTTCTTGTTTTTAGTACTTTGCAACTTAATGGCTCTACAGGAAACTCCGGATTCCTTTTGATGCTCCCTGACCCTGTCCTGGAATCAGTCTTTTCCCTGCTGAGCCCTGGCTCCTTGCCTTGGAGAGTGGTATCAGATATCAACCCCTGGGTGCTGGGTATGCGCCTAGCTGTTGGGTGTTTTGTAAAGCGTCACGTTTAAATCAGGTTTATTGCGATATGCTTTGCATGCAAGAAAATGCACCGTGTGAAGTGTATGTTTTGATGAATTTGACAGGTTTGTGATCCTGCGTTGCTGCCACTGCAGTTAAGCTAGCAAGTCTTCCCAGGCTCCGCGCCACTCCGCGTTCTCTGTCCACATCCCTTATCTGATCCTCAGGGTGCTCACCTTCCACGGTGGGCAGGTTTTCATTTGTTTTAACACTGGGCACGTAATCCTCTTTTGTGGCTCATGTTTTATTACTGAGCTTGGAGCGGTGGGGGATAAACCATGTGTACTTTTTATTGTTACAGAACAGAAAGTCACAAGAACCAAAGAATTTGGTTGACTCCTCATCTTGTTCATCAACCGTCTCGCTTCTCGTTCATGTTCCTCTCACGCCCCACAGGGTCTCACCACGTCTGTATGTTAACATATATAACCTATGGTAAGACGTAACCCACATTTCAAAGTTAATTTCTCACTCCTGTGAAACCCCAGCGTAGCTTTCTTGGTTGAGCAACCTTCGTTCCAAGTGATAATTCCAGGGTGAGGGCTCCTTCTGCCTTGTGATCTGCCTTCCCTACCTTGGTGATTCCCAAGTTGCACGGGGAACTCTCCATCAAGAGTGCTGGAAATAGACAAGAGCAGGGTCCCAGGTAGCAAACTTGGCTCCAGGTTTCCAAGCCGCTTCTAATATACTGTGAGCCAGAATTCAGTTCTATGGCCACCCTAGCACAAGGAGGTTCTGTGCCCAAGAAGAAAGGAAGCGTGGGCCCCAATCATGGCAATGCTTCTACCTTCGGTTCCCAGCCTCAGGGCTGCCACTAAGCACGTGTGCAACACTGGATGGAGA
This sequence comes from Aplodontia rufa, assembly GCA_004027875.1. Lineage (NCBI taxonomy): Eukaryota > Metazoa > Chordata > Mammalia > Rodentia > Aplodontiidae > Aplodontia > Aplodontia rufa. The sequence continues at coordinate 15,530 of PVKS010011853.1, read as the reverse complement.
GTGGCATTTTCTTGAGACTATTATCAGCTCTCAGAGTAGCTTGTGTCTCTGGGTTCCTTTGTGGGAAATTATGAAAGAAGAGTCCTTGGAATGTGAGCTTCACGGGAGCAAAAATCTTGTCTGCTTTATCCTCTGCGGCAGCGCTTGTACATAGTACAGCTCCTGGAATTCCATGGGTGCTCGATACGTATTTGTTGAATGGATTTTTTATAGAATAAATGTTTGATGGGAGTTTTGCCTTGGCTGGGTGCCCCAGCATGCTCAGGCTGCCAGCAGGTGGCAGTGTGGTTTGAAGTGTGCATCCCGAGCAGGGACAAGTGGCTGGTGGCCTAGCTCCTGCTGGGCTGTGAGTGCCTGTCTGGGGTGGGTGGACTCAAAGGCCAGAGGCAGTGCAGCTGAGTTACATCATTATACTTTGACCTCTTCTGGAACCATACAAAGACCTGTAACATAGTTGAGTTGAGGATGCAGCTCAGTGGTAGAACACTTGTCTAGCATGTGCAAGACCTTGGGTTCAATCCCCAGTATTGAAAACAAATTGGATTTTCCAAAGAATTGTAATATGTCGACCCAGAGAATCTTCCCAATGACCATGAAGGTGGAGGTTTGGTAACTTTCCTTCGCATGTGAGCACACTGATTCATGGGATGGTTAAGGAACCAAATGGAGTATCTAGAAAGTCAGAATGGGAACCCAGACAATCTTCCATGGGCTCTTATGATCTCAACACCATGCTGCGGTGTCAAGAAGCCTGGGTCGAAGGCCACGGGAAGTCATCCACCAAGTGGAAGAAGCGGTGGATACACAGGCCAAGGCAGCTTTCAAGGGCATTTAGAGGACATGCAGGGGTCCTGGAAGCACAGGGCTGGGGGCCTGGTCACAGAGCAGACTGGTCTTTCCAAAGGGGTGGCAAGACAGCTGGAGGTGGAGCAGACACCAGAAAGGGACAGACTATTGGGGACAGCCACAGATGACCAGAGTCTGCAACACACCAGCAAACCCAAGCAGGGGATTTCACCTGTGAAAAGGTCAGCTCAGGGTTTCCAGACCACAGCTGGAGAACCTGGGCTTTCAGAGACACTTGGGAAGCTTGGGGCTTGATGGAGAGAGATCGCAGAGGATCCAGAGCCCTTCTTCCAAACCCTCCAGGGCAGGGCTCCATGCACCTCCCAGCTATTAGGATTCTATGTAAAAGTTTGTGTGTTTTAAAAACAAGAATCCACTTTGAGAACTGCTCAGCTAAATAAATATCTTCTAAAGTTCTTTTGTTGTGTGAAGAGGAAATGAATCAGACGTCCTTCAGACATACAGACGTGTGTTCCACGAGTCCTCCGGAGCCTACGTGGGGTAACTGGGGATGAAGCAGAGCTCTGCACCCGCTCTCCTGAAGCACTCATCAGGAGGAGGAGGAGGAGGGGTGGCTGTGATTGGCCCAGCCAGAGGAGATCTGCAGAGGCTCAGAAACTCTAGGGTTTGGACTGTGCCTTTCCGGCCTGGGCCCCGCACCAGCCCAGCTTGAGAGCATGCCTGGCTCATTACCTGAAAGAAATGGCCTGAGCAGGGGCCTGCTGAGAGTAAGGAGAGAAAGGAGAAATAGTAACATTGATTTATTTCAGACAGAAAGATCTACAGACTGGGGAGAGAGGGAGAGAGGGCTCATAAAGCCGGCTCCATACCTGCCGCAGGCAGAGACCATCATAGTGCAGGGTAGCAAGTGGCTGAGGTGCAGCAGGAGTGCCGTCTCTCCCCCATCACAGAACCATAAAGCTGGAAGGCAAGTTTGAAACAGGGGTTTGGAGTCTCCGGTGTCTTGGCTAATGGCAGGTCCCGTGCCTGCCTCTCGAAAGGCTGCCTGTGTGAGCTTCGATGGGACTGCTGTGGCTGCAGCTGCCGCGCTCTGCATGAGCTGCTGGATCCCAAAGGTGCAGTAGGACGCATGCACTTGTCCTTTCACGTCAACCCCACCACTCAGATGCCAGTTTGGCCCATGCCAAGAGGACCAGTCACCTGCAGCCCCTGTGCGGCCACCCTGTGCAACAGCCAGGTGGCTCTTAGGTGGTGTCCTCCCTTGGATCAGGGTCTTATTAGGACACCTCCGAAACTCCCCCACCCCGGTTGGTGCAATCTGAAAGATGAAATGAAGGGGATGCCTCAAAATCAGGTCCATCTGGGGAGTTAGGGACCCCATTACCTGTTCCTTGGTGCCCCAATCCTGCAGGAAGAGGCACTGCAAAGGCTTGAGAGACCTTTATCATTCAAGCTGAAGCATCTCCCCCAGTGGGTGCTAAGACTGGGGGCCAGCAGAGATTGCAAGAGTTTTGCTTCCCCCACACTTGGAAACAGGGCAGACCTGTGAACAGCACAGCAGCAGTGCCCACTTGGAAGGGTCCTAAATCATCCTCTTGCCTGGTGATTTGTGCTTGAACCACGCAGTGACCTAGCAAACATAATGACTGAAATATCCAAGGGTCAGAGTGCGTGGGCAGTGCTGGGTCATGTGACCTGGTCTTGGTTCTGGATTCCTGTTTTTCTCTAATCCTGGGAGCCTGGGGCTTGCTTTTCAGGCATTCAGTGGTCTTTTTCTACCATGATTGGCATTCAGGGAATCACTGCAACCTAGGGTGATGGTGAAGCCCCACTGGATGCCTGGGTCCTCACCCAGCTCTGGCCTTTGGACACATTGCTTGGCTAATTCAGATCTCAGTTACCTTATCTGTCAAGAGTGAATAATAATGATACTACACTGGATATTTCCCATTTCTCTTTCTAGATCGATTCTTCAAGTTTTTCCACCTTTTTCTGTGCCCAAGAGGCTGACTTACATGGACTGCACCCATGAGCTTCCTTGTCCTGAGGTGTCCGAATGTGTCTGTGCAATCGGAAGGGACAGAGTCTGTTTGCCTCGCTCCCCAGTCCACTGTGAGCTGGTCCCATCCCTTTTCCTTGCTGTGGGAATTTGCTCCAGTTGCTGGTCCCCAACCCTCCGCTTGTCAGCCCCTTCAGTGATGGTGTCTTCTTGTCCCTAGCCTTGAAGCGTGCACCATTGCTGGTTTGTGGACAATGCCTGAACTTCTGTAAGTGGTCCTGCCAGGACCCTGACTTGCAGCAGTATTTATGTCATACAGTGGCTGTGTTGGTCAAGCAGTGCTGGCACGTAGGGTTGGTTTGTCAAACGCCAGCCATCGTATGGTGCTTAATGCCCTCCTGTCCTCTCAGGTGAGGGGGAGCACAGGGTGGTCAGCCCTGGACTTCATGGCCATCGCTGTCCCATCACCTTTCTGACAGTTACACGCCTTTTCGCTCTGAAGCTTGGGCTGACTGATGGGTCAGCATTGGCCCTCCTGAGGTCACCATTCTCCTCCTTACACCATGCTCACAATCCTTTTGAGCTCTGTGCTGTGGTTTGACCTACTCTCGAGGCCCTAACAGAGAGATGTGGTGTGGAACCTACACTTGTAGGAAGATTCTCTGGTTGTGCACAAGGCTGAAGGGTATGGCTGTGCAAATGTCACCCCCATCTGGTTCTGGAACACTTTCATTGCTGAGAGATCCCTCCTGCCAGCTTGCGGTCACTCTCCATTCCTCCAACTCCCCAGCCCTGGCAATGACTGGCCCACGTTCTGTGTGTAGAGTCCCCTCTCTTTGGCTTTTTGCAGTGTGCTCTCTCTGCGACCCCATCTCCCCTCAGTGTCCCGTTTTCAAGGTTCATCCCTGCCATCCGTGTGAGCACTTTGTTTCTTTGGCTGCTTCTGATGCTCCTTCGTGTGGATGCACATTTATTTGGCTGCCTGTGTTGCTAAACATCTGGGCTGTTCCCGTTATTTCACTATGACGACTAATGCTGCTGTGAGCATTTGCCTTTGCCGTGGAAGTTGTCTGACTCATTAGAATTTAAACTCCATGAAAGCAAGCTTATTAAATATCATGTGGGTATGTGTGTGGGTACCTCTCTATTAATAATATAAAATTAATTGTGCATGGTTTTGAAGGTCCTTGATCATTTTTTTTAATGGAAGGATATGGAAGGAGTGCCAAAGGAAAGAGATCAGGGTGGCTGGGAATCTCCCACCAGTCCAGCTTAGAAATCCAGGCTGGTAGAGAATAGGTCTCCAAGAGGTTGGAGGCTTGGGATTGGCACCCCAAGGGTGGGGCTCTGTTATCTGCCTCTGAGCAAGTTTCTAGAAGACCCTGCTGGAGTGGGGAACTCCCCATGCCCTTGCCACTTGCAGAAGCCTGTGGGTCAGGGAGAGAAGCAAGGTCAAACATTTCACCTTAGGGCTCTTTTCCTGTGATGGTCCCCTGGAGGCGGTGCTGCCAGGTCAGGTTGAGGCTGAAGCATCTTACACAAGGAGCTCAGTTTGCTTCTGTGCCCTCGGGGGTGAGGAGCGGGGTTTCCTTTGTTGTGGGGGATGCTGGGCTATTGAAGAGGCAAATAAAGCAGATTGTACCGAGCCCAGCAAGAGGGAGGCCAGCGCCATGGATGTGGCCACGGGGAGCCGCAGCGCCTTAGGTGCGGTCTGGACGAGGAGCAGGCTAACAGGTGCCCCGTGGAGAGTCTGCGCAGCGGCGCGTGTTTCAGCGTCCAGGCCGCTGGCGGCTCGCTCTTGTCTTGTATTGAACCAGCGCAGTCGGCGTGATTTTGAGCTGTGCAGAGGTGCACACCACGGTCTCTTTGGAAGAAGCTGCCGCTGGTTTTAGAGGAAAGGTTTGCTCTTTACTTTGATCTGACTTCTAAAAGAATAAGGCATATTATTTTTTTACAGCAAAGGAGACTTCTAAGGAGTCTGAGTATTTAAAATTGAAGTCTCCCCGCAGCATGTGAAAGCAACATTAGTGTCAGCGAGGCGTGTGGGGTGAATAGTGAACGGAACAAGAGACGGAGAGGCTGAGAGAGCCACGTCCAAATGGGGGTGGGTGTTCGAGCTCAGCTACTGCCTTTTGCAGCTTGTTTTTATTTGATGATGAGCATTAGAAACGCATGGCACCGAGGGTCTCTGTGGGTGAAGCAGGCATCTTTCCACCTGCTCCTGCCTGATCCAGCAGGTGCTTAGGCCAGGCCCTCCTTCAGGGTCCTGAAGTCCAGGGAGGAAGACTGGGCTGACTGAAGGCCTGTTACAGAGTATCCCCTTTATTTCACGTGTCCTGTGCCCCCCATTAGCCTCTATTGCTAAGATTAACTTAAGGTTCACATAGTACTTATTGTGAATTTTACTTTGTGCCAGCCAGCGTTAAGGACTTCACATAGAACAGTTTGTGTGGCCCTCTTCTCTGAGGCTGGCACTATCATTATTATTTTACATGTGAGGAAACTGAGGTTCCAAGAGGTTATGTACTTTGTCCAGTATCAAACACCTCGCATGTAGCAGAATTTTGACTCGGCAAGATTATACATGGCGGAAGAACCACTCAAAACTTATTTTATTGCTTTTAAAGGAAAATACTTAAAATATCTTAGCTTTAATTTCTGAACTGGTAGGTATTCATAGAAGCTATATTTTATGATTTTTAAAAATATTTTTAATTGCAAAGGACTAGCGGTACCAGAATGCTGGAGAGGCACTGCCTCAGGCAGCTGTGAGCCATGGCAGGCTCTGGAGCCCAGGGGCGCTATGTTGGTCACATTTCTTGGAAACTCAGTTCTGAGTCCTTTTCCATTATGGAAAGTGTCTCTGGCAACCTCCGCTACTGACACTTCTGGCAGTGATTGAAATCAGAATCCATCCACCCACGTGACCCAAGTTGGCCGGGGAGAGCTGCCCCGTGGCTGGCTCTTGGGAACCCCTACCCCATTTTGGATAGAACATTGCTTGTCTTCCCAAAAGCATCAGAGATGAAACATCTGGTTCTCAAATAGATTGGCACTGATCAGATAAAGCCGTCACCCGTGTGGCTTCCTTTTTGGGGGTGGCCAGTTCACCTCCATCTGGTTGATGAAGGAGCTGCCCCATGTACAGGGAGGGTGGTTATAAGAGGGCCAACCTCATGGGAGGGGGAGGGCTGTGGTCCTATGAGATGGAAAGGGAAAGCCCCCACCGAGCTCCTGGGTGATGTGAGAAAAATTTGAGGGGTCAGATCTGCCAAGAAGGGCACGTGTCTGAGGCTGGTTTTCATTGCTGAGTGCTTGTTCTCTGCTAGGTACTGTGCTAGGTTGCTACCCATTACGTCATTTAATTTCCTCAGTAATTCCCTGAGCCACACATTATTATTCCTCCATTTATAGAAGAGGACATGGAGGCCCACAGAGGTTGGCCGCTGATCCAGACTTTGTATTTGGTGCTGCTGTCTCCAAATTTTAGATCGCAGCACTCCTATAAGTGAGAAACCCAGTTGGCCGGAGGTCAGCCACAGATATGGAATCTAAACATAAACCAGTGCGCAGAAGGCACAGAGGTGGACATGAACACGGCGGAAGGACTGAATGGGGAGGAAGGGGAGGAGTGGCCGAGCGTGCTGTTGTAGTTACACAGTGCAGATATATTGAGGACCTCAGGCTGGACCTGGGGACATTGACTGAGACCAGTCCTGCTCCTTGGCATCCTGCAGATGGAAGGTCATTTGCTGGAGACCCGGGGGAACCAACACCGTAGTTCTCATGTAGCTAAAGTGTGGTGGGAAACCAGACTCTGTAGCAGAGATGTAGAGGACTTTGGCGTGGTGTGGATGACATGAGCTTCACACCCTGCAGGAAGCCATGCAAAGTCCCCCGGCTCCAGAGAGGCAGATGGCTGAGTGCCTCCCTCTTGGCCCAAGTCCTCCTCTCTACCACGGAGATGGTGAGAATTACAGGAGGGGCTTAGGAAGTCACACTGCGTAGTGAGGAGGCACACTGCTTCCCTGGCTTCTTCTTCCCTTGCTCCCTGACATGAGTGGAGGGAGAGCTTCCCCGTGAGCTCTTGTCTCTACCATCAGCCTTTCCCAGCAAGTGTCCACTGCTGGTCTCACTGTTTGGGAGCCAGCTGGCTTGGACTCACCTTGTCCTCATAAGCTGTGTGGTTCCAGGCATGCCTGGCATCATTGCCTTCAGCTGCAGGGCAGCCGAACCTGGCACCCACCTGTAGGCCTGCGGCGTGCGTGCTGTGGGCAGAGCACAAGGACACACACAGGGTACAGCTCAGTTCATTCCTTACCATCACTGTGGCTCTTTGGCACACATCGTATTGTCAGAAGCACTGGGCACCATGTGAGGGCCACCTTGCTGAGTCTTCGTGACAGCTCCGAGGGCCCGTCTCATCCACCCTCCAACACAGATAGGAGAGAGATTCACAACTCAGACTCTGATCCACTGAGCTGTTCCTTTTTTCCATCCACCATGCCTACTGCAGGCCTCCTGGCTTTTTACCCATTGCTGTGTGATTGAGCAGGTTGGCTGTGGCCTGACCCCGTGACTTCAGAGCCTGTGCCAGGCTGCCTTCAAGGAGCACACTGATAGCCCACCTCTTAGCATCTGAGGTCTACGGGGTTGATGGGAAAGGACCAGGCAAAGCCCTGAAACACTCTACAGAATATTTGTTTTTTATTTATGTAGGCCCCCATCCCATCCTGTTTCAGAAAGGGATGTGAAGTAGGCTATTAGTTGTCATTAGAATGATGATGATTAATGATTATAATAACAAGACAGGCGTAATTGGTTCAGATTGTGCCTTTTGAAATGGACTCCTAGGAGGCCAAGCGGTGGGGAGGGAGAAGGCAGCCTCTGCCGCAGGGAGCTGAAAAGATGGGCCTAATTGGTTAAAAGCAGCTTTGCTAATTGCTTTGGCAAGGGCCTGAGAGAAAGCTCTGGTTTGATTATACATGAACCCGGGTCCCTTGAAGCCCTGTGATTCCAGGCTAGATCCGTTCCTCAAAACACAAGCAGAAAGAGAACAGATGTTCGGCCACTTGACAGAGATTTAATAAGACACTTAGAAAAATTACCATGTTCACTTTGCCCGTCCTGACCTGGGGCTGGAAGTGGAGGAAGGCCTAATTCGGCGTCTGATGTTTTGAGCAGGAACTGTGAGGGGCATCCAGAGGTTTGTGTGTGAACGGTTTTCGGCTGTTTCTGGTCCCTCCAGAGGGGCTTTCGGTGGGAGGAGAAAACGAGGCAGGAGAAGGAGGAGGCTGAGTGATGGGCGGCTCCTGCTCTTGGTTCCAGCTGCCGTGGACAGGCTGTGACTGAGCGAGTGATCTTGTCCATTGGAGAACGAAGGAGCAGAGTTGCAGCACAGCCTGGCGAAGCTCCGTGACATGAGCTGGAGCCTCCTGTGGGAGAAGGGCCCAGAGATAGGGCAGTAAGCGGTGTCAATCACTGGGGTAGGACTCACAGGCTGGCCATGAGAGTGTATGGGTGTGTGTCTCGGGGCTCCTGTGCTCCAGTCCAGGGGGCCCAGAAAGGCTCTTCAGGGGTCCCCTGAAGCCACCAGGATTCCCAGAGGACTCAGCAATTCACTGGTTGTGGGCTCTTGCAAATCTTTGAATACTAACGTCCTCACTTGTAAAATAGGAAGGTAACAGTAACCATCCCCTATTTATTATGACAATTAAATGTCATGATGTGTGTGTATTAATTTTGGGGGGTGTTGTAATCAAAACAACAGGAATTTATTCTCTCACAGTTCTAGGGGCCAAAATCTAAAATCAAGGTGTTTGTGGGGCTGCACTCTTCTTGGAGGTGACAGAGGAAGATCCTTCCATGCCTCTTGCAGCTCCCGGCAAACCTTGGCTGTCCTTGGCTGTGGTGGCCTGACTCCAGTCTCTGGCTCTGTCTTCACATGGTCTTCCTCCCTGTGTGTCTCTGTGTCTTCTCCTCTTCTAAGGACATCAGGCAATCCACGATTTCATCTCAAGATGTTTTTTATATCAGCAAAGATTCTGTGTCCAAAGTCACATTCTGAGTTTCAGGAAGACGCGATTCAAGCCACCATTGCAAGGAAGGAGGTTAGAAAGCGTGTGGCCACTTAGAAGGCCCTAGCTAAATGCTGGCTCTAACTCGATACCTCCACTACTCTTGCTATTGTTGTGACAATACAAGTACCAGGTCCAGGTTGCTCAGGCTCGTCTAAGACCCAAGTATTTGTTAACTGCTGTGTCTGAAAAAGTCGCAGCACGCATAAAATGTAATAGTCTAGTCCAGGATGCAGAGGCGATGGTGTTAAAAATACAAGCAGAGCATGTCACAGCTACACAAGCTGCAGATCACTGGTGCCGTATGGGTAAGCACCTTTCGTGTTAGAGATGGCTTCTTGCTCTGACTCTCCAACATTGAGGCCGGAAGATGGGGAACTGGCATTGGATTCGGCACTGAGTCTGCCTTCACGTTTGAAACTCCCTTCTCCTGGCCTGCAGAATGGAGCTGACGATCCCTCCCTTCCTCACCAGGTTCCTGTGGCTGTTTGAGAGGAGGCACTGGGGCATGCAGGTCTTGGACAGGAAGTGTGGGGCTGAGCATCACTAGGCCATGAGGACCCACAGTAGGGGTAGCACATCTATTGACCAGTGTCAGGTCAGGCTCAGACAAAGACGACAGAGAGTGACTTCAGAGGCCAGGGATCAGTGATAGAGAGTTAGAAAAGTTCTTGGATCAAGCACCAAACTGATCAAAGAGCAACACTAAATCCAATCAGGCAAGGACCTGGCCAGAATCCACCAGGGAATCGGAGGAACTTGGGTGGTTCTGACAAATTCACTGGACGGTGCCCAGTGGTTCACAGAGTTCTAGAGTAATATGTTAAACCCATTCGTGACGTGTGCCTCTGGTGCGCCAGATGCCGTGCTAAGGGCTGGGAATTCATGGTGGAAAGAAGTACAGCCTTTGCTGACCTGGAGTTTACGGTGCAGAGGAGGTGGCAGATGCTGTTAAGGTTTTAATCTGGAATGGTCCCCAAAGCCTCATGTGGTGAAGGCTTCGTGGTCAGTGTTCAGAGAGGGGCATTGGAGAAGTGATGGGGTTGTGAGGGCTCTGACCTCATCAGTGGGTTAATCCAATGATGGATTCATAATTGGATGGCTCTGGTGAGAGGTGGTGGAAACTGCAGGAGGTAGAGCTGAGTTGGAGGAAATAGGTCGCTGGAGGTGTGTGTCCTTGAAGGGCGTATCTTGTCCCTACCCTCCCCCCCTTGCCCACTTCCCAGACACCATGAGGTGAGCAGCCCTGCTCCACCACCCGTCTCCACCATGATGCTCCGCTTTACCACGGGCCCATAGCAATGGAGCCAGCTGAGCAGAGACTGAAACCTTAGGAACTCTGAGTCAGAGTAAAACTTACTTCCTTTAAGTTGTTTTTCCCAGGCACTTTGTCACAGTGATTGAAAGCCAACTAATAGATGTTACTTAAAAAATCACCCACCCTCACTGGGGCAGAACAACACAGGGAGAAGTTCTGAGAAGCCAGCTATAATGGGGCCTCCGAGCTGGCCCAGAGTGGGAGGAGGAGGCTGAGCAAGGCCTTCCCTGAAGAAGGGAGTTTTAAATTAAGCACTTCAAGAGGAGAAGGAAGAGGTCATTTTGAGAGAGTGGGAGGATTGAAGGCACTGGGCGGAAGCGGATGACAGAGGCTGAAGCCTGCTCCGACTGGAAGCAGGCAGGCAAGGCTTGCCAGGTGCATTGGTCACAGAGATTGTATGGGCCACCAGGCTTAAAATATTTACTGTCTGAGCCTTTATGGGAAAAGTTTGTTGATCCCCAATCAAATGTGTTTTCCCAGGTGCCCGCATCTTTGAGGACAGACCTGCTGTTCCTAAGTAAGGAAGAGGGGAGGTACCACCTTCTCCCCTCCCGCAAGAGACCCCCATCTGCCGTTCCAGCATTCCACCTTGGCAGCACAGGACACAGACATGAGCAGTCTGGCTCACAGAGGGTTTTGATTTTGTATTTTTTTGGAAGTGTTGCCACCGTTTAAACCGTGAAAAAGCCACATGCAATTTTGGAGTTCCAACTTCTCGTGTAAATCAGCAGCTCAGGCGTCCGTCTGTGTTGCTGCCCTCCAGTCCTCAAGAAAACCCCCAAGGGAAGCTGAGGAGCTGCTTTCAGTGCCGAGTACACTTCCCAGTTTAGTGGAGACCCCACGGGGGCCTGGCTCTGGGCAGTTTCCTCCTGGCTGCTGCAGGCCCCTGAATTCAAGCCCCAGAGTCTCCATCTTGAGGACAGTCAAATAGGAGAGAACAATGCTCTTGATTCTTGGGAGAAGATGGTTTCACATTCAAGACTGGATGCCCTGTTAGGAAGACGGTCACACCCCCACCCCATGACCACCTCCATCTCTCCAGGAAGGACTCTCTTCAAACGAAGCACACCTGGATGGCCTTCAAGTAGGTTTCCTTTATCTTCCCTTTTCTTTCTTTCTTTCTTTTCAAAATAGTGCTGAAACCTTTTTTTTTTTTTTTTGCAAAGAATACCTTATGCAAAAACCCTGTATAAAATGTGGATCAAAGTGAGCTTGCTCAGATTGGATCTGGTGGTGCATTCACCTTGGAAAATTAGCTGCTTGACTTTCTCCTCTTCTCCTCCCCAGGTGATTCTGGGCATCTTTGGGGAAACTGAGGGTTCCACAGTTGAAAACCCTTGCCAAGAGCGCTGTGGGAGAGGCTGCCATCGGTGTAGGGTGCAGGTAGAAAATACAAAACGAAGGCACTGTGGGTTCACCTGGGCAACTGTAGGTCAGCTGGAAATGGGACAGTGTGCGAAAGGCAACTCTGAATCCAACCCTTCTCCTGGCCTCCCCATAGGCACAGAGCAGGACAGCTCAGGTGGCAGGTGGCGAGCATCAGAGTCAAGGCCTGAGCGCATGCAAGGCCTGCATCCTCCTTGTGGCTTGAAGGGGACTTGGAGCTGTACCTGTTCAGGAGTCTGCCACTTGCTGTGGCATGCAGAATGGAAAAGCAGCCTCCCTCCTCCTGCAGCTCTGAATGGGGCATAGCTGTCCTTGGCCTGGTGAAGTGTGATGCAGGCAACTCAGGGGCGGTGGCCTTAACCACCCTGCAGGAGAGGACCACAGGATTCTCAGCAATGGCAGTTTCTGAGCTCCCTGGTTTAGCTAGCAGCTATTCTGTCGTGTTATTACAGATGCATGTCATGGAAGCATCCCTGTCTACAACCTTGACATGTACCATTTCAGATTCATTTTTCAAAATTGCTGTGAAAGCCAGGGCCCATCCCATCCATTAGTGGAACTCCTCTGTGACAGGTGCTAGGGATGGAGGTAGCAAAGCACCCCTTACACTGCTGATTCCTGGGTGAGCTTGTGAAAAGATGAAGGCTGGTTGGTGCAAATCTCCATGGAGGTTGTAGACGTTTCCTCCTCCTCCTCAGGGGGCAGCCTGCTCCTAGGTTCACAGGTTCCCTGCCTGTACACACAACTTCCTGCCACCTGAGCCGGAACACCTTCATCTGGGTTGGCCTTTGGCTGCACCTGCTCAAATTGTGTTATGCAAGTTCCTAAGAAAGTTTTGGTTTCTGTTTCCTCATCTGGATAAAAAAATAATAATATTCAATTATAATTATATTTGGAGCGAAATAATATCCTTAGAGCTTCATCTGGATAATATCAATCTACATGGTAGAAATAATATCCATCTTGCAAACACATCTGTATAATAGAATAATATTTACCTCTCAACCTCACTTATAAAGCAGAAATCATAATGCCCACCTCTCAATAGCATCTGTATAATAGAAATAATAATACCCACCTTGCAATTTTTGTTGTGAGAATTAGAAATAATACCCCTGAAGTGCTGAGTGGTGCATTAATCAGTTCGTGCACTTAATATGTAACAGAGCAGGAACCCTTAGCTTTCCACCGGCCCAAGATAATTCACATTTTTGAGCCTCCAGGAATGTCTAAAAAATGAATTCCAAAATTGTTACAAAAATTGTTTCATTTTGGATGTTTATTTTGGACATACGAGTGCTTTTAACCAACACACTGGAATGAATACAGCCTCATGCAAGGGTGACCTCAAAAAACGAACTCCCAGGCTCTTGAGGAGATGGGGTCTGGCCCAAAGGAGCCACTCCCATGCCCATTGCAGGCCCTAAATAGATCTTAATAAGTGGCAGTCATCATAGCATGCTATACTATTATGTCTGTCCCTGGAGACTACAAACAACGTTTCCTCTCCAGTTTTAGCTGGCCATAAATCAACAGTCTTCCTAGAATTAAAACACATTGTGACAGGCCAGGAGCCTGGTGGGGGAGTGGGGAGGAGCTGGCCTCAGCCGTTGGCAGTGCTGGGAGTCGACCCATACAGCTTTCCCACTGAATGATACAAGCTGACCCATGGATCAGATTTGCCTTGCACTCTGGCTGATTTCCAGTGAGGCAATCCCTGCTGGCTACAGGTGCCCAGGGCTGTGTGGGATCAGACCACAATTATTTCAGCTGGTTGGTTACCTTAGCAGCAGGCATCTCCTTCTAGACATCCAGCCAGATTCCAGGTCATGGTCTTATGAAAGCAGTCCTTTCCTCATTAGGACTGGTAATCTCACACTTTGACCTTCAGTGAACCTATGCAGGCCTCCTGGGGAGAAGGGACTCGCTCAGCCTTCTCAGATTTTGCTGAGGTGGAATATGCAGGTATCCAAATGCTAAACCTAGGGAAGAGTCAATGCCTGCAAGCAGAACAAAGAATAAGGGTGCTTTGTTATACAACAACAGGAACTGATCTTGAACCTGGCTCAGTGAAGACAAGGGTTCCAAAGACTCCCAGACTCCCACACTTCCTAAAGTCTGGCTGTCAACCCCTACTGCCCTGGTTGCATGATCGGAATTCTGAACCCAGAGTGGAAATTGTGGTTTGGCCCACGTATTTGAATGACCATGAGGACAACAGGAATGGGGAATTCTAAAATAAGGATCTTCTGAGAACATGTAGAGCACATGACCACAATACCCAGAAGAAATGATGTGCAGCACCAGCCCATCGGCGGCTGGGGTGCTGGTGGAGAACATGCTTTGAGCAGTTAACTTGGGCTTGCCGGGCACTTTGTGATCACTCCTTGAACATGTCTAGAATTTGCTGTTATAATCAAATAGAACCGACTGTACGGTTAATGTGCGATTATATTTAGAGATATGCTTTCTAATTGTTGTAGTGAGTGGTAATTAGGAATACAGTGGGAAATAATTCCCATCAAAGATTGTGATTAGCATTGATGATGCAAATAATTCAAGTTTTTCTTCTGGTACCTTGTTCCTTCTCCTGTCTTGCTAATTAGCATTGATTTCGCCTCTTCCCATGCTCTGAAACACAGATCCTGGTTCTGTTCCATACTCAGCCTCCTGTTCCCTATCCCTGCCCACTGGTGGCTCTGTGTTGAGAATCAGAGCGGGGCTTTTGGTGCGCATTTTGCCATAACCCCTTGGTTTTCTATTTCTTCGAATGTTTCCTTTATGCCAGTCACCTGCTTGGGTTTGAGGTGAAGCAGAGAAGGAGCCTTGGGAGGCAGCTAGAACTCCGGCTGTAGGTCAAGGGTGGGAGGTGTTCTGGGACCATGGATAGGAAGGGAAGGCTGGGGTAGGGGAGGACGAGCTGAAGCCTTTAGTGAGAACTCTGCAGAAAACCCTGGAGGTGCTCATCTCTTCACCGGGTCACCTCCTGCCTAGGTCAGTCAGGGATGCATTATCAGTTGGGAAGCAAAAAGAATTGCCCTACCTCCTTCTTCCTCCAAATTGATCCATTTTCTGTTTCTCATGGCCTGGAATTTCCAACTGCAGATGGACATTTCATTGCACACTAAGGGAGGGGAGGCTTGAACTGCAAATGCTGAGGTTGCCCACACATGGATGTGAAGAATTTCAGGTTCCAGGAAGATTGCCACATCAGATCTGTGTACTTCTGGGTCAAGGTGGGGGCTAGAGAGTGGAGGACCACTGCACGTTTGAGAGGCTGGAAGAATGCTCACAGAAGGGAGATGCCTGGAGGTTATGAAGACAGACTGCCAGAGTCTGCAGGATCGCTCCTCTGTTTATTTTGAGAGAATGCTGGTGTGCCGCAGACTTTTTTCTTTAAGTGCTTCAAGTCTTGACCACTTGAGAATCTTGGTTGTGAACAGGGCTGCCAGAGAAGTTCTTCAGGGCTGCAAGATATTTCCAGACAGTTTTAAGACAGAGAGCCACTGATATCTCCCATCTGACATGCCTTGTGAAAGGTTTTGGGTAGTATTTATGATTTTCCACCCCAACCCAGGGGTAAAAAGCTACACACTCTATAGTCCTCATGTCTATCTTCGCTTGAGCTCTTAAAAATGCTGAGATCATGCCATTCCCAGGTACGAAACACCCAGTGATTTCCTAACACTCTTAGAATCAAGTCCCAGGTCCTTACTTCAAAGTCCTATCTTTTATAGTCCTTGTATCTTGCCTGGTATTGTCTACCATTAACTTCATTTGTCCATCCACCTTTCTTCCAGGTATACAACCATCTATCAGCCTATCCATGCATCCATCCATGAACCCATGCATCCACCCATTCATCCATACATTCATGCATCCATCCATCTATCCATCCATGCATCCATGCATTCATCCATGCATCCATTCTCATCCATGCATC